>PVKM010030344.1:0-17330 GCA_004027735.1 Carollia perspicillata
AACTGAAATGAAAAGACACTGACAACAGTATGGTGGTCACCAGAGGGAAGAGGGGTGGGGAAGGGCAGTAACTGGTAAAGTGGGGCAAGTATGTGGTGACAGATGATGATTTGACTTTGGGTGGTGGACACACAATTTAATATGCAGATCATGTACAATAGAAATGTACCCTTGAAACTTATAGGATCTTATTAACCAATGTCACCCAATAAGTTTAATACAAAAAGAAGTAACAATATTGACATTATTTAATGCTAAAATAGTAACTCATAAATTTAAAAAATCATTCACTAATTTAAAAAGAAATATTCAGATATTGTGATTCCAGAAAACTTAGGGGTTTTTTTAATTCTAAAAATGTAAAATGGCTGATAGATCTTTTAATCTAACAAGAGAAAGCTTTAAACAAGAAAAACAAAAAAACCCAACTATCATTATCTCAAAGCATGCTAAAATGTATCTGATAAAATTTCAAATCCAATATTGAAATATTTACTTTTTAATTATATATTATATTTACCATAATAAAATATAGTTTTAATATACCAATAAACCAAAAAACACCTGAGGGCAGGAATTCAAACCTGGAATTAAACCAATTTCAGGCTGATGAAGAACGTCCCACCTTCACTACATAAGACCAGGCTTGTATGAGGCAAGGGAAAAGGCATTGTCTAGACCACCGCCTTCCATTAATCAAGATAACTTACTGCTCTGCAGAAATATTCCAGACTGTGAACTTCAAACACCAAGTCAAATTAGAAGTCAGTCAAGGTTTAACTGCAGTCAATATTGCCCACCCTTTAACAAAATCATTTTCATTTTTAACAATAACAATGAAATAGAATATACACTTATCCAATTTACCATTCTTCCAGCAATTGAACAGTCACCCTCCATCAAGAATGTTGACATACCTGACTTGAGACTGTAATTAAATGTACACCTAAAGGCACTGCACAAGAATCTAAATGGAATGTGACCCTTTCATTCTATAGTAATGTCAGACAGCCTACAGCTGCCTTAGCATTCCACACTGAATATGAAATGCCTGCTTGTATTCATCACTACAGAGATCTGCAAAGACCTCTAAATTATACCCCCATTTGAGTAACCACGGGCTTGTTGCTATGTATTCGTTTCATTTTTAGCAAATGTGAAGAAATGGGGGACTCCAGCAGACAAGGAAGAAATAGTCAGGAGCTTGCTGGGATATGACCCTGTGGTTTCTGCCAGGTTCTGACTTTAGATGCACAAGAAACCTTCTGGCCTCAGCTCAGCTTTGGACCACTGCTGAGGTCCAAACCCCAGCACCCTTAGCTTCACATCACAAAGAAAGGAATTTCCATCCTCAGGAAGAAACATTTGTGACAAAATGTTAATTATGTTTTACTAGCAGTAATGACCTTGGTGATGAGAAAATGATTAAACCAGTTCCAGGCGTGCTGGTTTGCTAGAAAACAATCTTAACAGACAAAGCAAAAAAAAAACAAAATTAATATATGTATCACTGCTTCTTTCCTAGCCATACTCCTCTTCCCTCACATATGAAATATCAGATCTTGGCAGATTAATTCACAAAATGCCGTGATGTCTCATTTAACAGATACAGTCAGAGAATAGTAAATTACAAGTGAATAAATTTTCCAAATAACTAAAATTACTCCATTAAGCATCAACTTCTTAAAAACATGTATATAAATTATATGTGATAAAATACATGTAAATTATAATTTACAGTATAACATATAAATTATAAAATTATATATAAGCGTATGACTCATTTTTTGCCTTTTGAAACAGAAGGCATTGAACATGCTTCTGAATAATACAGGTCTCCAATCAGGAACACGTGTGCATGTGGTAATCCTAACATTGCTTAGTATCCTAATATTGCTTTGCATTTTGATTTGGCTTTTTATAGATCTTTGGTCTCCTTCAGCTATCTGGTATCATCTCAGGCTGGTGATTCTAAGTGACTTTTTACAGCTACCCCAAATCTCTCTTGTTCTGATTCTTTATTTCTAATCTGCTGTGGACGAATAGCTAGATTTTTAGAAGAGTGACTGAGAGTGTATGTGTGTGTAACATGATTGTGAACGAGCTTATTTATTTTTTATTGTTGTTATGTTACAAACACCCCCCACACTGTTTCCTTTTCCCGCTCCATGACTCTCCTGAAAGTAAGGCGCAGGTGTTTTCGTTACTAAACTTCAGCCACACTTCTGACTTCTCAGAGCTCTTCCCCTGTTTCTGAACGAAGCTCTCAGTAGTTGATGTGCCTGGTTCAGTGACATCCTGATAAATGAAGTATTAATGGACCGTGAGATTATATCAATTCTTTTCAGTTGAAGCTTTAAGGAAACCATTCAAGTTTCAAACTGACTTATTTCTATCCCCAAATTATGCAACCTTGGTATTCAATGTAAATAAAATACTATTGAATGTAAAGCATAATTTAACACATAAAGAGCAGTGTATTAATTTGGAATCCCAAATGTTTGGATAGAGATATAAAAAGACAGCACATTACCAGACACTCTTCCGTGAACTTCTGAGGCATTATACCAGTCGTGCATTGGAGAGTTCCAGGTGGAGCATGTCCACAGGTTCAGGCGTGCCTAGGCCCCTGGCTAGAGATTCCACTTCTGAAGGTCAAGGGAGGAGCCTACCTCCCTGTTTTAACACTTCCTTAGTTAATCCTGTACCAGGGGTGGAAACTACAAGGGATGAGTCTCCCACATTTTTACTCCCATTCAGGTACTGCTTTCCCGTTTTTATATCGCTATTCCTTTCATTTTTATACTCATCATCACACCAACTCTGGTGTCCTCTTCCCTTTTTCTCCTTCTTCTTAGGATTATCACAGCTTTTTCTAAAGCCCTAATATGTGTTTTAAATTTCCTTTGCTCAAAATGAAAATATCCCAGCATTCTGTGTTTTCCCATACATGTTGCTACTTAGCTATTATTTCCTCCTGATTCAGGCATACTGGTGGTCTGGGGACCCAAAGGCCTAGGACCCACTGTGGATTCTTGGTTTTGAGCAGGGAAGAATTAAAAAATCAGCCAGCACAGACTTTAAAGTAAAACAATTTATTTGTGAAGCAGTGGGACAAAGAATGGGCTACCCCACAGACAGAACAGACCCTTTTAGCAGGATTTTCTTCTTTCATTGAGGTTTACTTAATCAAGGGGTAAGACATTCGGTGAGAGGGAGGAACACTTCAGGATCTCTTCAGGAAAAGAGGGGATATTAATCAGGAGATCTCTATCGGCCATTTTGGGTCCAGATTCGGGTTTCGGTTTCTGGTCATGGAGGTACGGGGTGTGTCATTTAGCATGCTGGTGGCTTACAATGAGCCTATAATCTGGCTAGAAGCTACTGTAAAGTGAAATTAGTCACCATGTTCAATGGAGCTGGTCTTTGCTGGTTTTAAGCCATAAATTTGGTGGGGGTTGGTCTTACTATCTTCTTGACAGGTCCTGCAGCTTTTATTGATTACAGCTGTTTCGCCATGTTCCCTATCTCACTCCTGCCTCATGTTATAGTTTATTATTTTTTACTTTCAAATATCCCACACAAAATTCTACGTTCCTTAAAGGCAAGTATTATTTCTTCTTTACCTTGATATCGTCCATAATGCCTAGTGAGCACATAGGCATTTGCTTTATGTACATGGACACGCAGATACATGTATATTTAATAAATGTGTACTATTTATACACAATAATATGAACATACTATATTTATATATGTTGTATGAAAAGAACTTCTATATCCATGATCTCAATTTAAACATACAGAATCTCAATGGTTTAAAGGAATCCAAAATTATGTTTTATTTTGCCTGCCCAGTATTCATTTACTTTTTTTCTGATAAAAGCACTCTGATTTTCCCCAATGAAAAATCCCTACACCAATCATCCAGGTGGCACTGACTCCATCCCTGGTTCCACAAATAGTCATGTAATAGATGACCACCCATCACAGCACCACATTCCTCAGACTCTGGGGATGGAGTCACAGATGAGCACCTGGCCCAAAAGGAAACAAAGAAGCTGAATTCTGGGATTTCTATAAAATTTGAGGAAGACAGGATAACTCATACCTGATGAAGTTGCTGTGACATTAATATGTAAACTAATTTGGAATTACAAGGGGAAAACAGTAGATTCGAGGGAAAGAGAAAATGAAATGGACTCAATCACATCATTGGAAGCCCTGGACCCAACCATATACAGAGCCTACATAGAACATTTTTATTAGGCACACTAATAAAAAATCTTCTATACAGCAAAGAAAACAACTGACAAAATGAAAGGGCAATTGCAGATTGGGAGAAAATCTTTGCAGACTATACATACAAGAGGCTAATATCCAAAATACATAACTCATATAACTCAACTGCAAAAAACAATGACAATAAATAATTCAATTAAGAAGTGGGAAAAGGGCCTGAATAAGCATTTTTTCAAAGAAAACATGCAAATGGTCAACAGGCACATAAAAAGATGCTTAACAACATTAATCAACATGGAATTGCAAATCAAAACCACAATGAGATCTCATTTCACACCTGTTAGAATGACTATTACCAAAAAGAGGTAAGTATTGGCAAGGATATAGAGAAGACGGAACATTGCACACTGTTGCTGGAAGTGTAAATTGGTACAATCACTGTGGAAAACAATATGGAAGCTCTTACAAATATTAAAGATAGAACTACCATGCATGATCCAGCAATCCCATTTATAGGTATATAACCAAAGGAAATGAAAACAGAATATCAAGGCTATATCTGCATTTGTATTTTAACTGTGTCATTATTCACAACAGCCAAGACATGGAAACAACCAAAGTGTCCATCTGTGGATGAATGAATAAAGAAGATGTATGTGTGTGTATATACATTTCAGTCATAAAAAAGAAGACTGTGCTATTTGTGATAACACAGATGGACCTGAAGGACATTATGCTAAGTGAAATAAGTCAGACTCATAGAGCCGGAGAGTAGAATGGTTGTTGACAGCAATTGGGAGTGGGGAAAAAAGATAAGTAAGTTTGGAGATGTAATGTACAGCATGGTTACTATAGTTAATAATATTGTACTTCAAATATGCTAAGAGAGTAGACCTAAAGTGTTTTCACTACACACATACACAAATGGTAGTAACTATGCGAGGTTATGGATGTGTTAATTAATTTGACTGTGATAAGCACTTCACAATGTGTTACATATTGTAAATCCTCACATTATATATTAAAAATCTCATTGTACAGCCTAAGTTTATAATATAATTTTCATTTGTCAATAATACTTCAATAAACCTAAATCTGGAGGCAAAATGTCATTTGAATAGGTTTTCTCCACTTGAAAAATACAAAGTCCTGATGAATCCCAAGGTTAATATCACTTAGAATTAGGGTTGCTTTATGACCCATCTAAGATTACATAACTAGTCCTCCCAGGGCCAGGATCAGCTCTCAATCACTTCTCTCTCATTCATGGAAACTGAGTTGAAGAAGTTTTGGAGAACATCTAGTTCTCCCTCTACTCCCATCCTCCTCAAACATTGGGAGATGGAAGACTCCCCAACACTTTTTATGAAGCCAGCATCATCCTAATTTCAAAACCAAATAAAGACAGAACAAAGAAAGAAAACTTCAAGCCAGTATCACTGATGAAGATAAATGCTAAAATCCTCAACAAAATATTGGCAAGCCATATCCAGCAATACATTAAAAAGATCATACACCATGATCAAGTGGGATTCATCCCAGGGATGGAAAGATGGCACAATATTTGCAAGTCAATAAATGTAATACATCACATAAACAAAAGCAAAGACAAAAGTCACATGATCATATCAATAGATGTGGAAAGAGCATTTGATAAGGTACAGCACGATGCTTGGCACAGCATCATAAAATACCCACATCTCTGTGGCAACACTCAGGTTGAATCAGAAAACAATTTTTAATATAAATTACTCAGTGGGTTTTTTTTAAGTGCATTGTTGCTGCTAATTTATTTTATACAGTTCAAATAAATTTACCAAATATTGACTGCTTTCGCAAGTTTACTTTTCCACAATGTGGGTGAATATAAACACCCATGTTAATCTATATTAGTTTTTCCCCTCACAGTTACATGATCTGATCTTTCCTTCCAGGTACAGGTGAGTCACTATGCCACTTGACAAGAAGAGATTATTCAAGTAGATTTTTTAAAATGTCATGAACTAGGACAAAGAAATGAAACAGATCAAAACCTGCCTATGTGGCCAGACTAAATAATTCAACAGCAGATGGTTCTGGCAATTCAGGCAGCTCTTAGTGGATAGAGTTTAAAATCTCAGCCCGAGGCAGGAGGGAGACTGGCTTCAGCTGTTTCAACAATGCCTACCTATTATCAACCCAGAATATTGGTAACTGTGTACTTACCTGGCTTCTTCCAGGAAACAGAACTTATAGAAACAAAAAGAAAGGAAAAAAAAAACAATCTGAAATCTCATGTGAAATGTTAGCTAGTAGCTACCATAACTGATAGGAATAGGACCTGTCCCTCTATTGAGTAAAATGTCAAGGTCAGACTTGTTACTTCTCAAGAACACGTGAAGTTGAAGAGATCCCCAAGCTTTGGAAATTAATTTTATTTTGTTTTCCATTTGCCCATAACACACACACAGAATTAATTCTCATTATTTGCAGATTTCCCTACTCGGTAAAATATGTTCGTTACCCCCAAACCGATATCCGTGGTGCTGTGTGAACATGCACATACATGCAGAGAGGAGGCTAACCACTTCAGTTGCCCACACAAGTCCCCAGCTGAGGTGAGCAAGGCAAGGCTCCCCTCCTTGCTTCAGTTCTCATGCTATAAACAGTGCCCTTTTCACAGTTTATTTAATGCCACATTTTTCACATTTTTGTGCTTTTTCTTAGTAATTTCACTGTTTAAAATGGCCGCCAAGCGTAGTGCTGAAGTGCTGTCTAGTGTTCCTAAGTGCAAGATGGCTATGATGTGCCTTACAGAGAAAATACACATAAGCTTCATTCAAATATGAGTTATGCTGCTGCTGGCTGTGAATTCATCCTCACCTAAAGCTCTAGCCTTAGACAAAGATTGACAGTTACAGATCCAACAATTTCGTGGGCTGTAGCCCACAGTGACTTTTTCCAAATTGCACAAGATGCTAAAGACAAGCAGTTTACTGGACAGATGTCCCCTAAACATTACATGGATATAACAGAAGGGATGTACATAGACAGATAATAAAGGAGAAGGGGACAGAGTATTGGTAAGGAGAAGATAGTTGGGAGACAAGCTCCAAAGCTTTATTAGATCCCAGTAATGTTGCCCACTATAAGAGTATATCAAACAAAACATCTAGTTAAATATTGTGGATTGAACATACGCAGTTACTTTCATTCCCTCCTGAAGCCTGTTAACACAATAAGAATTATAAACACACAAGGCTGGTAGTTCACAAGTTTCACTCATGCTCACAAACTTTAAAGTTCTCACTAGGAAGAGAAAAACAAACCTGTGTTATCAGAAACATAAGGACATTTTCTAACATGAGAGAAACTAAAAAAAAAATACATTAAAAGTGAAAAAGATAAAAAACTACAAAATATTATTAGAAAATAACTTATAGAATTATTATTATCATAGCATCAGAGATAAGAGTAGATATTGCACCTGTCAAAGGACAAGGTGGTAAAAAAAGGAGGGATATTAAGAGGGCCCCTGGAAATTATAACTATGATAGCAGGAATTCTTTAAATGCAACTGAAACATCTGTAGAGAAAATTGAGAATTTCCAGAAAATAAAAAGACAAAAACAGGAAAAATTTTAAAAAAGATCAGAGAATTAGAGAGTCTAGAATCTGCAGAAAGAAAAAGCACAGAAAAAATTAAAAGGGGAAGTGATCAAATTAGTAATATATACCATGTTCATAAAACTGAAAGATAAAAGTTCCCAGATTTAATGGGCTTAACTAGTATCCTGTCCAATGAATAAGATCCATCAAAGGCCCGTCATCAATGCATCAGCAATAAACACTACTGGAATGAGAAAGTTGTCATACAGAAGGAATCAGGAGACAGATTGGCATTGGATGTTTCAACACCAAACTAGAAGCTAAAACTCAGAAAAACAATGCCTTCAAGATTCAGGCAGAGAAGTTAGTTCCAAATTCTGTGTCTAGCCAAATTATCAATTAACTATTAGGACAGAGACTTTTTAAGCCTGTAAAGCATTGAGAAAATTACCTGCTATAGCCTCCTACTCTAGAAGGTATAAGATAAATAATGTTCTCCACCAAAATAAAACAAGAAAGAGAAAGTCAGGGAAATAGGGTAACTGATAATCCCAGAAAAAAAGGCAAAATGTGCCCTAGGATGATGGGAAAGAAGGGGAGGCCAGGGGCCATGCCCAGGCTCAGAAAGTACTAATCCAGAGTGGAACAAGAGCAAAAAGAGCCCCCCAGAAGTTCCTTCTTTGAGAAAATTAATTAAAATGGACATATTACCTAACATGTTTCAACATATCAGAATTAAATAAAATTATACACACATACATGCACTCTCAATGGAATATTATTCAACCACAAAAAAGAATTTAAAATCTTGTCATTTGTGACAACGTGAATAGACCTAGAGGACATTATAGTAAGTGAAATAGTCAAACAGAGGAAACCAAATACCATATGCTCTCACTAAATGTGGAACTTAAAAAAAAAAGCACAGCACATAGATACAGGGAATAGATTGATGGCTGGCAGAGGCAGGGGTTGGGAGGTGGGCAGCATGGGTGAAGGGGGTCAAAAGTCTAACTTCCAGTTTTACTTTACTTCCAGGATATAAGGTACAGCATGGTGACTATAGTAAATAACGCTGTGTTACATATTTTAAAGTAGCTAAGAGAGTGAGATCTTAAAAGTTCTCATCACAAGAAAAAAAATGTGTAACTATGTAGGGTGACAGATGTTAACTAGATTTATTGTAATGGTCATTTCACAATACATATAAATATCAAATCATTACATTGTACATATAAAACTAATATAATGTTATATGTCAATTTTTCCTTATCAAATATTTGTAAAGTGTTATTTACATTATTTAGTTAATAATACTATTAACTTGTATTATATACTTGAAAGTTGCAAAGAGTTGATCTTAAATGTCCTCACCACAAAAAAAAAATCATAATTCTGTGACATGATAGAAGTGTTAGCTAACCCTATGGTGATAATCATTTTGATTTATAATATATATAAAATATATATTATCAATAAGTTGTACCATCTTTACAAAAGGTTATATGTCAACTATATCTCAATAACACTAGAAAATAAAATTTTTTTAAAGAAAAAGATGTTTAGATATAACCAAGTTTAAGAATAATTTTTTCATCCATAAAATAAAGAAATGGACTAGCAGATCTCTAACTCCTTTCCAGCTTAATTCAACTAAAATCTATAACTTATGACCCAAAATTCTTTCAAGATGAAAATCCATATTTTAGAGCCAAGGTCAAAAATGTATGGCTCACGTACTTACCCGGGAAAGGATCCAAATAGTAATATATAGAAAAACATTTTTTTGTATCAGAATTTTAAAGTTGGCTATTTAGCTGCCCATACCATGCTCCCTCCGGTTAAGCCACACCCCATCCCCCCGCCCTCTTTTGTGCACAGATTTCTCTGTCATCACACGCACATGCCAGGGTTCCCAGTCAGCGACCCATAAAGAGGTGACAAGTAATGCCCTTCCTCACCAACACTGACATCTCCCACACACAGGCCTACACACTACAAGGATTTAAGGATTAAGAAATCATTTAAGCATAAGTCTCTCATTAGCCCACTTATCCTTGCATTTGCTAATGACTAAAAATAAAACCTTAATTTGTGTGAAGTGTTCTGTTACTGGGAATAAATGTGTATTTCCTGAGAAATTATTTTCTCTTTAGTTTTCATATGACCCTAAGGAATATGCTGGTCATATTTTTTTTGTTTGGTAGAAGTAAATTTCCAAACTAAACAGTGAATATAAAAATAAGAGACCAAAAACTTTTTATTGTTTTTCTAGTTTCTACAGTCATTTCCAGGCTAGTTGTGGCCCTTAGCTCTATCTTTCCTGTGGCAACCAAGGCCTGATTCTACCTGCCACACCCACTCTAACTTCTCTCCCCACCATCCTGGGTGTGTCTTTGTCCCCAGGTAAACTCTCCTTCCAGAATGATTTCCAGCCCCACTCCTCCTTATGTCAACCACTGGGGAAATACCAACAACAAATCTTGGGGACAAGGACACTGACCAAGGACAACCTGTTCAGATGTTTCAGGAAATCAAGACAAAAACTGAGAGTTAATTCTGGATTTCCCCTTGTACTTCATTCAGTACCATCTCAAGAAATCCCATGAATCTTGAAGAATCAAGAAACCCAGGAGTAGGGCCGTCAAAATGTAAATAACTACCACATGTAACTTGGGCTCAGGGAGATATGTATCTGAAGGTGTGTTTGCAAGATGTTGCATTCACATTATAGCTGTAAATTGTAAAATCCGGCTGAACTGGGATTCTTAATGTCTTTGGGAGGCACCTTCTTCTGTGGTGAGCATTTGTTGTAGATTAAGGGACAGCCTGAAAGTGTTCATGCAGACAGCAGACACAACAATTTATCACACTGGAAGAACCTAATCCTTCTAGACCAATATATCACCATATGAAAAGCTTACATCAAGAAATAGTTAAAGTCCATGGCAGTGACGGAAAATTCACCTGCCTATGGGAGTCAAGAGGTAACATAAATGATTGGCCACATGTTGGCAATGGAGCGAGGGGAGTTACAGGGAATAGAGTGAGCAGGCCCTGTCCAAGGGGCAGCTGCTACTTAGCTCCCGCCAATGCACCAGTATACACCTCCTGTCACCCCATGTTTCACTCTTGCACTGTAAAATTTCCCAGCTTTTAAAATCCTGCAGAGTAAAAAGAAAATCTGTAAACTTATACCAACCTAATCTACCACATTATAGGGAGTCATGCAAAATTTTATCTTTCCCAGACACATGGTTCTTCAAGAAGGGAGTGCTATCAGGAAGATTTAGATTACAGAGCCCTCTGCAAGACAGTTCCAAATTTCCAACACTTCAAGTGTGACCTCTGGCTCTCTGCATGCACTTAGCTCTCATCAGCATCAGCAGGAGTTACAAATTTATAGGATCAAATATATCAAGATTTTCAAATAAAGGCCTTCTTTTTCTCTCTCCTATACTAAACACGTTTACCTCATAATCTTTTAAAATATAGACTTCCTAAAGAAAGACTATTGAATTGTTTCTCTTTAAGAAAATATTTGTACGATTGGAGGTCAAAAGAGACTTATGTGAATTAACAACAGATCACTTCTCTGTGGCATGCACTAAAACTTTCAACATCAAATTAGGTAAAAGTGTCGGGGGGTATTCTTAAAAGCTTGGCTGCTCAGGAAGGACTTAGGAACAGGAGTGTGCAGCCAAGCATTAGGACGTTCTTGGTGATTTTCCTCAGCAAGTGTTTGACAGACGCTGTTTGCACAGGATATGATTGTCCAGTCCCTTCATTTATCTCAAATTTTAAAATTAAACTAGCATTTTTGTTGGGGCACATGGATTAGAGGAGATCATGAAAAGAGAAATGGGTTGGCGAAATATAAATTCAAACACCAAACAACATCTTAACTTGAATTGCCTTGAAATAACCTAACCAGAAGGTTATAAAAGTTTAAAACATCTTAAGGGTCAAAAGCTCAGAATACCACAGCATTTCTAATTAGCAAAATTTGGTTTGTAGAAGAAAGCTAAGCTCTCAAGATTAAGTCCAGCTGACGTTCCTGACCACTTAGCCAGTCCAGCCATGGCGTTCTCTCCTCTGTAAGACATCTGACTGATGTCACAGTAGACGATTACCACTAGCAGGTTACTTTCTGGAATGTCAACACATAAGTTTCATGTTTATTTTGAGTCCCCTATGTTTTTCTCAAGTCACTCTATGCTAGTTTTCTTGCTATTGCAATGATAACATTTAATTAAATATTATACAAAACGATGAAATATGCATGTGGAAAGTTTTTGGGGGGGTTTGGAAGTTTTTGGTTTCTATGAAAACCTAGTTGAATATTTTAGAAAGAATTGATAAAGGCAAGTTTGGAGAAAGTCAATGTGGACAAGATGTCTGTGAAAGAATGGGAAATATTCATAAAAACCTAGACAGATTCTGCTTTTGGACTGTTTCACAGCTCTTTCATGTCTACCTCTACTTTTAGCAAATTGAAACTAGTAGGAATAGTAGATAATGCCTTGAGACTATAGTGTATGCAAGGAAGATGACTGAGTACTCTAATAGTGCACTTACGCTAAATAAAAAAGACCTTGACTTCCCATTAAAATATTGATGAACAACATGAAAATTTAAAATATGTTATTTTCATAAAAACAATATTGTTTTCATACATCCCTTTTCAATTTACTGAAATTCATTAACCAATGCCAGTCACGTAAGATAGTATGGCTTCTACTGTGGTCCTTTTGAATCAACCTTATGGTAAGTATGAACAAGGTAACACTTCTACCAAAAATCTTGATGTTTGCAGCCTTTGGGTTTTAAATCCTTGCCAAGATAAAAATGATCTCTTCAAACTAACATCCTAGCATGGCAACCAACAGCAAAGTCTACATGTCAGTGGACCAAAATGAGGGTAATATCTATGGAAAACTCTCTACTACGAAGTTGCGTTTTTCTCCTTGATCTCATAAAAACTTGTATCTTTGTTTCATAACTAAGATACTTTATCAAATCCCTTTGTATTATCTAAAATAAATTAATGCTATCTAAATCTCTGAAATACTTAAAAATATGTCAAAATTTTGAGAATTGATGATCGTTGGAAATCATATGTACCAGATACTACTAATAAACACAGACACACAATCTATGTTTATACAGTTACTTTTCACAGGCGTCATTTCATACATGAGAAAATTCAGTGCCAGAGATAAATAGTTCGCCCCCAGCCACTGCCTGTGATAGGAGGGGCAGAGCCAGGATGCGGCCTCAGTCTTTTGAGCTCCAAAGCTAATGCTTTGTCATCGCAACGCTACAAGAAGTCCTACACAGAGTCCTAAAGAATATGTCACTTTAATGCTAGTCAACTAATGGTTCCCAGATTCTTTAGACTCTCCAGATTTTACTTTTTAAGATTGGTTCCATATAATTTTTTAAATCATTGATTATAATATGCAATTATGTCATTTGAAAATATGCTCCTTCACAAAATTTCTTCAGAACAGAAAGGTATACATATATATTACTAATAAGGAAGTACTTCCAAGGATGGACATAAAGGAAATAATTCTGAGTTTTCTATCTCATTCATATAAACATCTATTGAGGGCTTATACTCGGCACTGGAAATACGAAGGTAACATTGTTACTGTCCTCAAGGATCCCATGGTCTGAGTGATAAAAAGATAATTAAGAAGTTGTGATATGATAGCAGTTCCAGCAGAGATCTATATGTGTAGTAGAAATTTAAAAGTGTAGATAGAGATTGAAGCTGGCACTCTGCATTAGCCCCTGATGGCTCCCTGCTGGCTTCCCGGCTTCAGACTATCTGTTCCGGACCTCTGATAACTCCCTGCTGGCTTCCCGGGCTCCAGACGACCACCTGTTAACTAGTTGACTTTCTGTCTCAGACTCAGTTAATCTCTTACTATCTCTTTGTCCTGGCCCCTGGCAATTTTCGCCCTCTGCTTCTGCCTTGGCTTCCACATTCCTCCTTGTATCACAAGACCTCTCCCCTTCTCACTTTGTTGCAAAAGTATTTAACCGCCCACCTGACCCCTCCTCAGTGCCCAGAATTTGGAAGCTGTCCCCTCTGGGCCCACGCGTGTAATAAAGGCTTACTCCGTCACCCCAGATCGTGTAAGAGTTCATTTTTCCACAACATATGTAGTACCATAGAGATGTACAGCAATCAACCTGGAGAACCACCTGAAGACTAGCTGAATTAAACTCTAAAAACTAAGGATATAAAGAAGAGGTCAGCAGGAAAGGCAGAGATGTGGGGGGGGTGTCCCCACACCCACGTGTGGTGGGTGGTTAAGAATCTTTCAGGATATCTCAGCTGCAGAGGTCCCCATTAAGGAGGGAGGAGTCCCAAACCAGGGCTCCAGTTCCAGGAAGAGGGATCCCCAAGGCAACTTGGCTATGAAAATCTGTGGAGTTTGTGTCCTGGTGAGACAGAGGGCTACTGGAAACACAGCAGCCCTCTTAAGGGCCTGCGCACAGGCACGCTCATTCACAGGCACTTGCCCTAATCTTCAGCAAAGGGAAGCATGCAAGAGACATAGAGAAACTTAACTGTGTGGCTTCAGGGCAAGGGCCACCATTGTCCCTGTGTTGAGTCCTCCCTCCACATAGCCTACAGGGACAGGCAGGTGCAAAATCTGAATCTTTATTAACTGGGTGAGCACTGCTCATCTCACGCTGGTGACTCCCTGAGGCCACACTCCACCCAACTGACACACTGCCCTAGGCTTTTTCAGAGGCTGTTACTCATCTGCAGCCTCAACCATGCTGCAAACTTTCCTAAAACTTCCCCAAGGTCTACAGGCCCCAGGCAGGTGGTAGCTGCCCTTGGTGTGCCCTGAGCCTTTTGCTGAGTGGCCCCAGGCCCAGAGTGGGTGGCAGCCTGCCTCTGGTTACAGCATGGCCTCTCCCACATGCCTCCCAGCCCAGCATAGGCAGTTACCAACTGCATTGGCTTTGTAACCCCTACCTACCATGGTCCTGGGCTTGCCACAGGCAGCAGCTGACCTAACCTGCAACAGAGCCCCTCCCAAGAAGCCCCAGAACCAAACACATACAGTAACCAGCCACAGACCACAAAAAAGGACCATCTTATTAGCATCACAAATAATACACACAAAAGGTGGTCTTGTCAGGCACCAGAGCTCCACTACAGAGAATACTGCTTTGTGGGGTCAGCCCCTGATAGAGTTATGGACAATCATCACATTCAGTCAGCCTAAGGGTCAACCCCAACCACTGATGAGAAAACAGAAAATAAGGCTCAACGAAAAGAGGGCAAACACAATCCACACAAAAGACACTGTTGGAGCACCCAGCTCATGTGACAAGGGAGACTGTGTCACTGGGTCCCACAGGACACCTACTTTTTAAAACCACCATACCAAGACTGGGAGATGTAGCAGATCAACCTAATAAACAGAAACAAATGAACAGAGGCAGCCAAAATGAAGAGACTAAGAAATATGTCCCATATGAAAAAAAAGAAGAAAATTCCATAGAAAGAACTAAAGGAAATGGAGGCAAACAATCTACTAGAAACAAAGTTCAAAACACTGGTTTATAAGGATGTTCAATAAACTTAGAAAAATAAATGAACCCAGTAAGAATTTCAACAAAGAGATAATAAACATTTAAAAATCATAGAAAATATAAAAAAGAACCAATAAGAAATGAAAATACACAGAGCAGGAAAAAATAAAATGGTGGATGTTCCATTTTCTGGTAGGATTTGCTATGTGCACATGCCACAGCTACTCTTCAAATATTTTCAATCCAAAGATTTCTATGAAGAATTAATTTTCTCGCCCTGGCTTGTGTGGCTCAGTGAATGGAGTACTGACCAACCTGCGAACCAAAGGGTCACCAGTTCCATTCCCAGTCAGGGCACATGACTGGGTTGTGGGCCAGTTCCCCAGTAGGGGGCACACAAAAGGTAGCTAGCTACACATTGATGTTTCTCTCCATCTCTTTCTCCCTCCCTGCCTCTCTAAATAAATAAATAAATAAATAAATAAATAATCTTAAAAATTTTTTCATTACTGTGCACATGGTTAAATACGATTATCCCAGCCTTGATATTTTGTTTCAAGATCCATTTATGGGCTCGCAGTTGTAGTGTGAGTATCTTAATGTAATTTTCTGAGATAGAATCTGATTTCTCCTGCTGACCTGCGTGAAACTGAATTGCCCTGAATTCAGGTGTCCACACTGATCCAAGTACATGTGGCAAAAGGGAAAGTCATGTGGTATAAAGCTAAACTGGAGAGATCCAAGATGGCAGAGGAGTAAGTAGAAGCTACACTAACCTCCTCTCAGGACCAATCTGGAATTACAACTAAATTGAAGGGAAATCATCCAGAATAAACAACCAACCAATAGCAGAAGAGAAGCCTTAAACCATGCCTAGACAGAAGAAAGAGCTTCACCACAATATGACTGGTACAGAATGCAGAGAAGATGTAAGCGGGAGGGCTGGGCTCCCAAGGGTGGCAGCTGAAGTGCCATAGGAGTATTTCACTGACTGGGGGAGGGGGTCCCCTGAGAAGTATAGAGTCTAAACCCTAAGCTGGGCCCCCCAGCATATAGCACCAGGGCCCAAATAGAACTCAGATAACATCCAGGTGCAAAAAGCAACAGGGTTTCTATCTGCCAGAGACAGACAGCTGGAGTCACAGACAGCCTATTAAAGGGCCAATGCATAACATTTCATTTGCAGACACTTAACCTGAGCTCTGGCAAAGGGAAGCCAGAGTGGACTACAAACACTTGAGGAGAGACTGCATATGGTGGCTTTGGGGTGAGAACTGAGAGAACAGCTGCCAGGATCCTGGTGCTGAGTCATCCCCCACAGTGCAGGAACCATCTTGCTCAGGCATATCACTCCCCTCCAAGTGGCACCAGCCTGAAGGGAAGCAATAGCTCCACCTGCAGGAATTACTGTGCCCCACCCTGTGGTGCTTAAGCCTGACTGCTAATTACAGAGTGACTACATTAACAACTAAAGGAGTCAGCCATAAACCAAAGATCCCTGATATTCTCAAACAGGCTGCCTAAGGTCATACTGGGACACCATCTGACATCACCAGAGGCAGATACAGAAAGAAAAAAACAGTGTACCTGCACAATGGCAGGCAGAGTGACCCTCAGTCAGCCAGCTGGAGGGAAGCACTCATCAAAGACTGACCCAACAACAATCAAAATCCAATTACAACTAGAGAGCTAACATAAATGGCATAAAGGGCCTCCCAAGAGCATCAAGCTCAGGATATCAATGATACTGCACCACTGAATCCCACAAGTCTTCTACCATAGAATGTCACACATGAAAACAGGGAGTCAAAGCAGATCAATCTAAGAAGCAGAAACAAACAGGAACAGTAGCTAAAATGGAGAGACAAAGAAACAACTCCTAATCAAAGGAAAGGAGGAGTATCCAGGAAAAGTGCTAAATGAAATATAGGCAC
>PVKM010030345.1:0-17334 GCA_004027735.1 Carollia perspicillata
GGCCGATACCGACCAACTAGTGTGTTCCTGGATTTGACTTGAATTTTTAAAGTGTGCATCGTCTCAAAAACAATTGTTTGCAAATATTTGCACATAGGATGTTTCACTGCTCCTTTCTGTTGGGGTGTTTCGTCAAGCTGAGAAATCAGCAAGCCCTCCAGGGAAAGGAGACTAGACGGGTTCGGGGGTGAAAGTGGTCCGTGGTGGGCAGGGTTCAGAGGCCGCAGAACTCTAGCAGCTGGATTCGAATCCCGAATGGCCTGTGTGTGTGAGTGTCGTGGTTTATAGGAGAAGCCGCAGCGAGGTAGGGAGACAGCTTGCCTTGTGGGCCGAGGGTTGCAGCAAATGCAATGTCTCAATGCTTTCCGGTGGGGGAAGGCGGAGAAGCCGTTCATTCCCTGTGGTTAAAGAAGAACCCGGATGTGCTGGGAATCTCTGACATGGGAGGTCTCCGGATGCGGCTGGGGCAGCAGGCTGTGGCGCTGCCCCGCCTCTGCGCCCTGCTCCCCCAGGCCTGGGCTCGCCGTCTGTCTCGGACCTCTGTCCTTCTCTTTGAATTCATCTGTCAGCCCCACTCACGACAGCTCCAGAAGAAAGGAGAAGGCGCCCCTGGACCCTCCTGGTACCCTCTAGGTACCCTGTTAGGCTTGGAAGCTTTGTGAATAAAATCTAGAGATGTGAGTCAGCTTGGCTTCCACTGGGGGGCGGGAGGAGGCGGCTACAAGGGCAGCGGGCAGTCTCCTCGAGGCCTTGATGGCCTCTCCCTTCTGGGGGAAGATCTGAAAAGGACCAGAGTTGTGCTTTTGATGGCTTGTGGTTGGGACTTTGTGTCTAACGAGTTATTTCCCGTCCATCCTTCTGTGAGAGTGATGGAAGGGGGATGTTTGGAGGAGATCTGAGAATTTCAAACAACAAAAAATCTTGGGGCATGTGTTGGATAAAGTCCACGGATTGACTAACACGCATTAGCAGGTGGAACATCAGTAGGTAACAGCCCGACGATTTATTTCACTGACGGCTTCTGCCCCGTGGTACACTAAGCAATGGGGACTGGTATTTATCGATCCCGGCAAAGTAATTAATGGTGCTTGGGTTTGGGTTTTTTTTTTAGTTTACAACATTAGCAGTGCACATGCTTTTAAATGCCTTTCCCGTACAGCAAATGACCCTGAGGAGGACGGCAGTCACTCGGTCGGATGTGTGAGCTCTTAGGTTCAGACGGGGAGTACCGGGCCAGCGGACTTAGTTTTGCTGGTGACTGTTCACCAGTTCACAGCTTCACATGGATGCACCTGCCTGAGGTGTGCACAGTAAACATTTCAGACTGTACATACGAAAATTTTGTTCATGTTCACAGGCATGTTAACATTCTCAGAGCTCGTGCGAGAGGGACAGTTGTCGTGTTTTAACCACTGCCGCCCCCCCTATGAGATGAAGATTCATTTTCGGGGTTTAAGCTGGGATGCTCCTGTGGCTGAGGGTTAATGACAGGCAGCAATCACGACTGTACACTCTGAGTGAGCTCACAAACCGAAACGCTTTCACGGTGTCTGTTTCCAACACGGATTCAATAAACATCACTTTCCTGCCCCGTGCCCACGTGTGGTGCCTTGATGGAATTTGCAAGCGCAGTGGCCCATCCTGCATCCTGTCCCCCCACTCCCTGTCCCCGCTGTCCCTGCTTCCACGTCCCTCTTTCTGCTGCCTCTCCTCCCCAGGATTAGGCAGCAGCCTCACCCCCAGCCAGTCTCCCTGGGTTTTGTTTGCCTCCTTGTTTGGGTTGGCAAGTCATTTCCTGGAGAGAGGGCCTGTCTCTGGTGCTTGGAAAACACCGAACAAAGTCTGAGAAGGCAACACCCCTTCTCACACCAGCTCGGTCTCTTCCCGGACTGTCTGAGCTAGCGGGGACACTTAACCGTATTTACTCACGGACTGTCTCGGATTCCCCTGCGGTTCTGTTTGGTGGAAAGAATGTATACTTCACTCTTGGCATAAGTTTTCCTAGGATGGCTGCAGCAGCTAAGCCTGAGACGTCTGGAGGTTTAGCACAACCATCTCAAGAGGTGTGACCTGAACTGATTGAAGGTCCTGGAGGACGCGGAGGGGAGTGTGTACACGTTTGTTGAGTCCTCAGAGGCTGTAACTACGGCAATTGGCCACTGAGCAATCTGCCTCAGTAGATCTCATGTCACTGGTGCACCCCTGCCTTCACTCGCCCGTCCCCTCGTCTACCCAGCACGCGTTTGTGGAGCCGCCTCTCTGTGTAGGCACTTTCTTGGGCTGGGGATGCAGGGATGGACATGACCAAGGTGCCTGGTGTTTTGGAGCTTACCATCTAATGAGGGGCTAGCAGCCAAGTCAACACGGGAATTTCAGGTAAGGGACCACACCAGATGAAATAACATGGGCAAACCGCAGTGACTGGAGGTTGACCTCAGGTGAGGTGTCCGGGGAAGGTCTCTCTGACACTGAGCTGAGACCTGAGTGACATGGAGCCAGCCTTAGAGTCCGCTTTCGTTTTCTATCACTGCCACAAATCAGTAGCTTACAGCAACACGTTTATTATCTTATGGTGCTGTAGGCTGCAAGTCTGACCTAGGGCTCCCTGGGCCGAAATCAGGGCGTGGGCACAGCTGTGCTCCCTCCTGGAGGCTCTAAAGGAGAACCTACTCCCTCACCTTTGCCAGCTTCTGGAGGCCTGTGTGCTCCCTGGCTTCCCGCCCTCCTCCTCCATCTGTAAAGCTCGCAACAGCAGATTGAATCCCTCTTGTGTCCATCACACCAACCTACATTCTCTTCTTCCTCTTTTACTTCTAAAGAGCCTTGGGTTTCCATCGGGCCCATCCGGACAATTCAGGATGATCTTCACCTCAAGATTTCTGTGGGCACTGCCTGTGCTGGGCCCTGCCTGTGCTGGGCCCTGCACTGACGTTGCTCCTGGTAGCAGAAAGGCCAGCCGCACGGCGTGCTGGTGACCCCAGGAGGATGAGGCTGCATTGGGTGGTGGGCAGGGGTCGGGCTGGTCTCAGAGCCCAGGGCAGACTGGCTGGCCTGGCCCGGAGGCCTTGGGGCCTGGCCTCCACCCCCCAGGGCCATGACTCCCACAATGACTGTGATTCTCGAGTCCCTTGCTCAAATCTCCCTTACTCCTCACCTCATATGCCTGTCAGGCCCTCACTGCCCTGTTTGGACCCCTCCAACTTGGTACCAATTTTCCTGCAGACTTCATCTCTCCCTACGGACATCCCCAGCTGACTTTTTCTAAAATGCAGCCCCTACTTAAAACTTCTCCCTGGCTTCCGATAAAATCTACACACCTGAGCTTAACTTCAAGGTTCTTTCCAAGCTGATCCCACCTGCCTTTCCAGCCTCCTTTGCTACCCTGACGGCTCACTGTCCTGGAAAACTGCCTTCCGCCTTCACTCCCTCCCTTCTCTGGGTACAAAGAGCCACTTCTAGCTACACATTCTTAGGCGCTGTCCCAGGAAGGCAAGGATATGTAGGATTTCTGCTTGCAGGACCTGGCCTAGCAAAACAGAGTTTGAAGTCATGTGTTGAATGAATTAGTGGGAAAGTGATCATTCTGCCCTTCACGCCTTCCCTCCCAGGCATTTACAGAGAGGACCTTCACCCCCTTTCCTGTCTCCTCCAGCAGGGACCTTCCCCATGCTGCTCCTTGAGCACATTCCAGCTGAGGCTGTGTGGCCAGGGGACCCTGTGAGCACAGGTGAGGCTGGGGCTAAGCCCTTCCTGCTGCAGCCAGCGGCTGCCTTGTCCCTGCAGAGAGCCAACCCGGGGTCCACAGGGCTGCTGCTTTGCTCCTGGGCCTGTCTCCCTTCTGTCTAAGAAATTCCTCTGGGGCCTGGAACATGTGCCTGAGGGAGGGAGGGAGGGAGCCAGGGCCTCTGTCGTCTGCAGCAGGGCCATCTCTTTGAAGAAACCTTCCTGCCAAGAAGTATGAGGAAGCCCTGCCGGCTAGCTCAGTTGGTTAGAGCATTGCCCAGATATGCCAAATTTGGGGGTTTGATCCTTGTCGGGGTGGTCAGAGCAGGTATAAGAAGCAACCAATGAATGCATAAATAAGTGGAACAACAAGGTAATGCCTCCCCTCTTTCTCTCTGTCAATAAGTAAAAAAAAAAAAGAGGGGTGGGGGGAAGTGTCCCAGGCCAGTGTGGCCCTAATCCCCCTTCACTCACTCAGGATCCACAGAGGAGACTCATCTTCTGCTGCCCTGGTATACCAAGCACTATGGGCACGATCCTCACAGCAGCCGTGTAAGGCAGGTATCACCCCCGTTTCACGGGTGGGGGGACTGAGGCATGGGTTCTTTGGGTGATGGAACTGGGACTCAACCCCAGTTTCTTCCACCCACATCCGGTGGTCATCCTCTCTATTCCGTGAGGTGTCCTGGCTCGACAGAGAATGAGGAAGCAGGGCGAATCAGGCCAGGGCTCTCAGGTAAGCCGGTGTGAGAGAGGAACCAGGCCGCCTCTCTGTTTTTCTCCAGCCACTTCTGGAAAATGTCATGGTGCAGGGAGTGGGGTGGGGGCACTCTGGTGTTCCAGACAGCAGATTTCTTACGTGGAAGAGATTTCAGTGTTTCCTTTTTCTTTTAAAATGAATAAGTTGAAATTTGGCTTTAAAACATAATATTTTAATACGTTAAATAATAATTTAACAAATAATACAATTAGTAATCTTTAGAATTAATATTCAGTTTAAGACATCTAAAAAAAACCTTAGGTTTTTAAGTCTGTCTTACGAATTTTAATATTTTATAAGTCTAGCTGATTTTTGCCGTAACACTGGTGGTGGCTTTGCCTAGTGCCTGGGCCTATTTACTGGCTCGGCTCAGCGCTTCCCAACACTTTTAAATGACTTCTAAGTTGAACATACTTATTTCTTTTTAAAGTACTTCAGTTTTTCTGACAGCATGCAAAATCTTCCCCAATCCTAAATTCTTACAGGAAGTAATAAATTCAACTCACAAATAAGGCAAACTTTAAACATCTTTATACTCTGCTGAAACTTAGACGTCACCATAAATGAAACCACATGTCTGAATCGGTTACTGAACCACACGTTTGCAGGCGGAGCTCTACTGCTGTCTCCAGAATGGGCCTTATTGCCTGAAGTATCACATGTCTCTAAAACACCAAGCATGCACAGATTCCTTTCTCACTTAAAAAGTACCAGTTCTGTTCCAGTACCAGTTTTGTTCCTCTTACATCTTTCGGCACTGAAGCCTAATCTTCCTGATGTGTGGGCAGTTAAGCTACTGTCTCTCAGCTTCAGGCTGTTCCCGTATTTTGGGATGTGAGGCTGGGAGGCTGCACACTACACTCCCGCTTTGCTAGCTCTGCCAGTGGGGGGCGCTAGAGGGAGGCTGGTGGAGTGAGAAGGTGCCTCTTGACAGCCTTGCCTGGCAGGGATGAGTGGCTCCAGTAACAACAGGTAGTTCTGTCTGCAGCTTTTCACAGTCCCAGAACCAGCTTCAACATCTCCCCTCGGCTGGCCCTGCCCCTCCTCAGAAGCCTGAGTTCCGGCTCTCAGGGCCGCTGCTCCAGCCCCGTGAACTTCAGTCACCTCCAGCTCTCCTTTTTGTTTCCCCACGTCTAAGGGTGGCAGTTACTCCCAGTAGTTACTGCTTCCAGGATTCCTCCGTGTCCCCACTTTATCATTTTATTTGTCCAAAACCTGATTCCTAACACCAGCAACTGTTGGTATTAAACACTCTCTGTTAAAATGATGGATGAGGCTTTTGACCCCTGAATAGACCCTGACTGATGAACAGGGGGTGAAAACTGCACGTTCCCTAAAGAAGACAACAGCCATCCCAGTGAACTGAAGTTGCTCGTGACCAGAAATTTCCTTTGGATGTGAGACCCAGAGCTGCAGACATTCAGGGTGATTCTTCTCACCCCCACCCATTTAAAGAAACGAGTATTTCAAGTAATTCTGGTAACTCATGAGGTTACTGGGGAAGTGAACTCAGTTCTTGTCCCCAGCAGCACCTGAATGACATTTATGATGGCCGAGTCAATGACTTCATAACCTGCAAAGGTACTCTTGCAGGCAGTTGTCTTACGCAGGCGCCTGGTTCTTCACTCTGCCCTCAGAAGCACACCCTCCTGACCAAGTCGCTCATTAAATTGGTTCTCAGTTTCCTTGGTCTATTTGCCCTACCTTTGGTGGCCTTTGAGAAGAATCCTAGGCAACGTAAGTATCTTGAATCTTAATAGGCTCCAGAATTCTTTCATAATCTCAGGACCAATAACTTTTAAGAAATACCTAAACTTCTGTTTTATATCAGTGAAATGTCTCAGATAGTTTCGTCTGGGATCCATCTTATGAGGTCACTCCATTGTTTTGTAGACTGATCTAGGATCAAGTCAATTGCCTGTCAACAAAAACTTTTGCTGCCCATTCTAAGGTAGTTTGAAGACAGGCTCAATGAATGGGAATAGCATAAGGCTTCTGGTTCTGGCCACAGGGGAATGGTTTGTCTCAGATTAATCTTCCTGCCAAAATACTTATAAAAGTTGGACAAAATATATACGGTAATTGTTTGAAGGAATTGGAGAGCACCCAGGGCAGGCAGGATTTGAGAGGCGGTGATCCCTAAGAGAAGGGAAATGTACTTGGCACTCTTCACGCTCATCCTGGTTTTTCCTGAGGGCGTTTTGCCAAGTCGCTGGTGGGGGTGGGCGGTGGGGAGAACGGTGATAGCAGATGCGGCAGCCTTTCTGGGCCGAGATCAGAATGTAAGGCTGCCAGAGTAGCTGGGACTTGGAGGGAGAATGATGGAGAGGGCTTCGTGAGAAAGCTACTCTTCACGCTGTTGGCTGACTCCTAAGCTGAGAATGTCTTCTAAGGAGACAGAGGTTCAAATCCCACTGAGGTGGAGGGGTTTGGGTCAACATCCTGGGCTTTAGGTTAAGACTCCAGAAAGGTGACTCTCTAGGAATAGGAGTCCTAGTGCCCCATAGAAAGATGGTAGACTAAAACACAACTATATCTGTAATTACATTCAATGTAAAAGGATGAAATGTTCCAATGAAAAGACAAAGATAGTCATGCCAGATTAAAAAATAATGTGCTGTTTGTAAGAGACACTTGAAATGTCGGGACACCAGAAGATTGAAAAAAAGATGGGAAAAGATACATGCCATGTTAAACGCTAGCAAAAGAAATTTGGTGTTGCTAGTTTAGAGTCATGCAAATTTCACAATGATAAAGGGTGATTCAAAAGAGAGATATAAATGGTCATACATAAAGTATCATTTCTCGGCCATCCATTATATGCCAAACGCCACCCTAAGTGTTTCACATTCATCGTTTTGTGTGATCCTCTGATGAATTTTATCAAGTAAATGTTATCATCCCCATTAGAGGAGGAAATTGAAGCCTCGAGAGACTGAGAAACTCCCCTAAGGTCACACCACTAGAAAATAATGGACAAGATTCAAACCTGGTTCTGTCTGACCTCTTGCCAGAGAGCTTTTAATCACTGCTCTGCTTTCTAAGTACCGCCCTGCCCATTGGAGAGGACCCCTGGGGGCACAGGAGAGGACAGTCTGTGGGGACTCCAGGACCCCTGGACTGGAAACCCTTCAGGAAACAGATTGTCTGACTCCCTTACACATGTACATGAATCACACACATGTACACACATCTGTGTAAATGCACTGCTCTTCCATGTACATGATCCCCAAAGCTACAGAGACCTTCCAGTTTATGGACTATTGAAGCTTGACTTCTTCAAATTTCTTTGTGCAAGTTCTCAAGAATATGGTCTGGTTTAAAGAATCATGTATTTGCCCCTGATTCAGTCAATTGGCCACACTCCCCGTAGAAACCAGGGGACGTTATTGATCATTTAATCTTCTCTGTTACTCTGCCAACACTATGGTCACTCAAATCCTTTTCCATGTCCAGTGACTGGGTGACCTTTAAAAAGTTACTGAACCACTCCTTTCTTCTTCTGTAAAATACAGTTAATTACACCTACTTTGCAGAGAAAAAAAAGACACATACACATATGCACATACACTTACATACATGTGATGCATTCGCATACGTATAGGTTAATTTAGGCTCTTTCTGGGTAGTAGGATCATGAGTGTTCATAGCAGCATTATGTATAACAGCTCCAGAATGGAAACAATCTAAACATCCAACGATGGATGAAAGGGGTAGACAAAATGAGGTATGTCCACACAGTGAAGTTCTATTTGGCAATAAAAAAGGAACAGCCTGTGACACATACTACAAAATGGACAGACTTCAAAACTTATGCTGAGTGAAAGAAGCCAGATGCAGGAGGCCGCATGTACAGTTCCATTCATATGAAATGTCCAGCAAATGCAAATTTATCAAGACAGAAGATGGATTAGTGGTTGCCTGGGAGAAGAGGGGGATGAGGATTAACTGTAAACGGGCATCAGGTTCTCATTGAGGGGATGGAAATGTTCTAAAACTGATTTATGATTTAGTTACTTATAAAGTTACTTAAAATTGAACTGTACACCTAAAATCTCATTTTTTCTTTTTCATTAACTTTTTTTTACATTTTTTAATTGTCGTTCAAGTACAGTTGTCTCCACGTTCCCAGCACCACTACCCCCCACCCCAGCCATCCCCCTTCCCACCCTTGCTCCTACCCCCTTTGGTTTTGTCCATGTGTCCTTTGTACATGTTTCTGAAAACCATTCCCCCTTCCCCCCCATTATTTCCTCATACCTCCTCTCTGGTTACTATCAGTTTGTTCTTAATTTCAATGTCTCTGGTTATATTTTGCTCGCTGTTTGTTTTGTCGATTAAGTTCCATTTATAGGTGAGATCATATGGTATTTGTCTTTCAACTGGTTGACTTATTTCACTTAGCATAATGCTCTCCAGTTCCATACATGGTGTTGCAAAGGGTAGGACCTCCTTCTTTCTTTCTGCTGTGTAGTATTCCATCATGTAAATATACCATAGTTTTTTGATCCATTCATTTACTGATGGGCACTTAGGTTGCTTCCAACACTGGGCTATTGTAAACTGTGCCGCTATGAACATTGGGGTGCATAGGCTCTTCTGGACTGGTGTTTCAGGATTCTTAGGGTATAATCCCAGCAGTAGAATTGCCAGGGCAAAAGGCAGTTCCATTTTTAGTTTTCTGAGGAAATTCCATTCTGTTTTCCACAGTGGCTGCACCAGTCTGCATTCCCACCAACAGTGCACTAGGGTTCCCTTTCCTCCACATCCTCTCCAACACTTTTTGTTTATTGATTCATATATGATGGCCATTCTCACTGGTGTGAAGTGATATCTCATTGTGGATTAATTTGAATCTCTCTGATGACTAGTGATGCTGAGTATCTTTTCATATACCTCTGGACCCTCTGTGTGTCCTTGTTGGAGAAGTGTCTATTGAAGTCCTTTGCCCAATTTTTGTTTGGGTTGTTTGTCTTCCTGGAGTGGAGTTGTGTGAGCTCTTTATATATTTTGGAGATCAAACCCTTGTCCGAGGTATCATTGTCAAATATGTTTTCCCATATGGTTCTCTTTTCATTGTAATGCTGTTTTCTGTAGCTGGGCAGAAGCTTTTTATTTTGATTAGATCCCATTTGTTTATTCTTTCCTTTATGTCCCTTGCTCTAGGGGACACATCAGAGAAAATATTGCTGAGTGGAATCAGATTTTCTTGCCTATGTTCTCCTCTAGGACTTTTATGGTGTCACAACTTATACTTAAGTCTTTCATCCACCTTAAATGTATTTTTTGTGTATGGTGTAAGTTGGTGATAAAGTTTCTTTTTTTTTTTTTATGTAGCTGTCCAGCTCTGCTAACACCATTTGCTGAAGAGGCTATTTTTACTCCATTTTATGCTTCTACCCCCTTTGTCGAATGTTAATTGAGCAAAGAGACTTGAATTTACTTCTGGGCTCTCTAATCTGTTCCATTGGTCTATGTGTCTGTTCTTATGCCAGTACCAAGCTGTTTTGATTACAGTGGCCTTGTAAATACAGTTTGACATAAGGTATTATGATCCCTTCTAATTTGTTCTTCTTTCTCAAAATTGCTGTGGTTATTTGGGATCATTTATGGTTCCATATAAATTTTTGAGATGTTTGTTCTATATCTGTAAAATGTGTCATTGGTACTTTAATAGGGATTGCTTTGAATCTATAAATTGCTTTGGGTAGTATGGACATTTTGATTATGTTAATTTTTCCAATCTATGAACATGGTACATGCTTCCATTTGTTTAAGTCTTCCTTAATTTCTTTATTCAGTGTTGTGTAGTTTTCCAAGTACAGGTCTTTTACTTCCTTGATTAGGTTTATTACTAGGCACTTAATTTTTCTTCTCGCTATATCAAATGGGATTTTTTTCTTGATCTCTGTTTCTGATATTTCATCATTGGTGTACAAAAATGTCTTTGATTTATGAATATTGACTTTGTATCCCACTGTTTTGCCAAATTCACTTATTAGGTCCAATAGTTTTTTGGTGGAGTCTGTAGGATTTTCTATGTACACCATCATGTCATCTTCAAACAATGACAGTTTTGCTTCCTCCTTTCCAATTTGGATGCCTTTTATTTCTTTTTCTTGTCTGGTTGCTGTGGCTAGGATTTCCAATACTATATTGAATAGGAGTGGTGAAAGCACTCCTAAGTAGTGAACAAGACATCCTTGTCTTGTTCCTGATCTTAGTGGGAAAGCTTTTGGTTTTTGCCCATTGAGTATGACATTGACTGTAGGTCTCTCATATTTGGCCTTTATTATACAGAGGAATGCTCCCTCTATTCCCTCTTTTGAGTGTTTTTTTTTAATCATAAATAGGTGCTATACCTTATCAAATGCATTTTCTGCATCTGTTGATATGATCATGTGATTTTTGTCATTCCTTTTGTTTATGTGATGCGTTACATGTATTGATTTGTGAATATTGTACCATCCTTGCATCCTGGGGATGAATCCCACTTGATCATGGTGTATGATCTTTTGGAAATATTGCTGGCTGTGGTATGCCAATATTTTGTTGAGGATTTTAGCATCTATGTTCATCCATGATATTGGCCTGTAGTTCTCCTTCTTTGTTGTGTCTTTATTGGTCTTGGGATTAGGATGATGCTGGCTCCATAGAAAGAGTTTGAGAGTCTTCTGTCATCTTGGATTTTCTTGAATAGTCTGTGAAAGATAGGGGTTATCTCTTCCTTAAATGTTTTGTAAAATTCTCCTGTGAAACTGTGTGGTCCAGGGCTTTTGTGTGCCAGGAGTTTTTTGATTACTGCTTCAATTCCCTCAGCTGTTATTGGTCTGTTCAGACTTTCTGATTCTTCTTCATTCAGTTTTGGAAGGTTATATATTTTTCTAGAAATTTGTCCACTTCACCTAGGCTTTCAAATTTCTTGGCATATAGTTCTTCGTAGTAATTTCTTACAATCCTTTGTATTTCTGTGGTATCAGTTGTAATTTCTCCTCTTTCATTTCTGATTGTGTTTATTTGGGTCCTCTCTCTTTTTTTCTTATGGGTCTGCTTAAAGGCTGTTTGATTTTGTTTATCTTTTCAGAGAAGTAGCTCCTGGATTTATTGATCCTTAGAATTGTTTCTTTAGTTTCTATATTGTTCAATTCTGCTCTGATCTTGGTTATTTCCTTCCTTCTACTAGCTCTGGGCTATTTTTGTTGCTGTTCCTCCAGTTCTTGTAGATGTAGGGTTAAGTCATTTATTTGAAATGTTTTTTATCTTTTTTTAGGTAGGCTTGTATCAGTATGAACTTCCCTCTCAGGACTGCCTTCACTGTGTCACATAAGTTTTGGGTTGTTGTGAGTTCATTTTCATTTATTTCCAGAATTTTTTTTATTTCTTCCTTGATCTGATTCTTACCCCATTCATTGTTATCTCTATGAATTTGAGTGTTTTTGAGTTTTTTTTTTCTTGAGATTGTTTTCTAGATTCAGTCCCTTGTGGTCAGAGAAAATGTTTGACATGATTTCAATTTTCTTGAATTTGTTGAGGCTTGTTTTGTGTCCTATCATGTGGTCTATCTTTGAAAATATTCCATGTGCATTTGAAAAGAATGTGTATTTTGTGTCTTTGACATGAAAGGTTCTATATATATCAGTTAAGTTCATTTGATCTAGGATATTGTTCAACGCCACAACATCTTCGTTGATATTTTGTTTGGAAGATCTATCCATTTTTTAACAGTGGGATGTTAAAATCCTCTACAATAATTGTGTTGCTGTTAATATCTTTCTTGAAGTCCTCCAAGATTTTCCTTATGTATCTGGGTGCTCCTATATTGGATGCATATATGTTTATAATGTTATGTCTTCCTGATGGATTCTTCTCTTGAGTGTTATGAAGTATCCTTCTGGGTCTCTTTTTATGGCCATTGTTTTGAAGTCTATTTTGTTTGATATGAGTATTGCTACCCTGGCTTTATTTTCCTGTCCATTTGCTTGGATTTTTTTCCCCAACCTTTCAGTCTGTGTAGGTCTTTTGTTCTGAAGTGGGTCTCTTGTAGGCAGCATATGTATGGGTCTTGTTTTCTTATCCATTCAGCTACTCTATATCTTTTGATTGGAGCATTTAATCCATTTACATTTAAGGGTGTTATTGATAGGTACTTATTCATTGCCATTTTACTTTCTCCATACCTATGTTCCTCTCTCTCACTCTTTTTCTTCCTTTTCTTAAAGCAGTCCCTTCAGCATATCTTACAGTGCTGGTTTGGTGAAGGTGTATTCTTTGAGCCTTGTTTTGTCTGGGAAACTCCTTATTTCACCTTCCATTTTAATTGAGAGCCTTGCTGGATAGAGTAGTCTTGGTTGTAGGTCTTTGTTTTTTGTTACTTGAAATATTTCTTGCCATTCCCTTCTGGCTTGTAGTGGTTCCACTGAGAAGCCAGCAGATCTCCTTTGTGTGTTACTTCCTGTTTCTCCCTCGCTGCCTTTAAGATTCTCTCTTTGTCTTGGAATTTTGCCCTTTTCATTATGATGTGTCTTGGAGTGGGCCTCTTTGGGTTCCTCTTGATTGGGACTCTCTGTGCTTCCTGGATTTGTGTGACTTTCTCTCATCAAATTAGGGAAGTTTTCCATCATTACTTTTTCAAACAGTTTTCTATCCCTTGCTCTTCCTCTTCTCCTTCTGGTATCACTATTATACAGATAATATTATGTTTCATGTTGTGCTGCATTTCCTTTAACATCTCTTTGTTCTTTTTGAGTTTTTTTCCTTTTCTTGTTCTTTCTGGGAGTTTTTTTCTCCGTTGTCCTCCAGCTCGCTGATTCGATCCTCTGCTTCATCTAGCTTGCTTTTGACTCCTTCTACTGTGTTCTTCTATTCAGAAATAGTATTCTTCATTTCCTCTTAGCTCTCATTGATACTTTCTATTTCATTTTTTATGTTGTTATAGTTTGCAGTAAGTTCCTCATAGTTTCCCTGCAGTTTTTGGTAATTCTCAGTGAGCTCATTGAGCTTCCTTATAACTATTGCTTTGAAGTCAGTATCTGATAGTTGATTTGCGTCTATTTCATTTAGCACTCTTTCTGAGGATTCTTCCTTTTCTTTGGTTTGGGGTTTGTTTCTTTATCTTCCCATTGTGTGTGAGACTCTTCTTGTTAACCTCTGCTTCTTAAATTGATCTGTTCTGACTCCCTGAGTTTGTGATGTGCACTTCTACAGTAGGAGACATGTAAGATTCAGTGGTGCAGTCTCCTTGATCTCCTGATCTTGCTGCTCTTGGGATGACATTTATGCTGGCTCTCTGGATGTAACTGGGTTTTGATTGTTATTGGGTTGTTCTTTGGTGGGTTCTTCCCTCCAGTTGGTTGACCAAGAGTCACTCTGCCCACCGTGTCTTGTGTGCTGTTGTGCAGGTGCTGCCAGAAGAAAACCACAAAGCCCTGGGAGCAAACCCACATCAAAAAAATCTCTCCCTGCAACCCCCAAATTTCAATATCAACAGCAAATGAACCAATATTAATAAGGTGTAAAGAGATTAAGACTATAATTAAGAAAGGAGAGAAATAAACTATAGTATAAATTCTAGTAACTTATTATGCATGAACTTGCTGGAAAAAAAATGAAAGTTAAAAAACTGTGCAGGAAAGAAAATATTGCTAATAATGGAGAAGACCATAGTGGATTTTGTCTAGGTAGCCTTAAAAAAACAGTGGTAAATACTATACCACTGTTTTTTTCTTTCTGGATCCGCCTCTGGTGATGTCAGATATTGACCCCATCTGACCTTAGGCAGCCTGCTCTGAGACTGCCAGGGATCTGCTCTCTGTGGTGTTCTCCTTCAGTTGTTAATCTAGTCACTCTGCACTCAGAAGTCAGGTTCAAGCACTATAGGGCAGGGCAGAAATTCTATAGGAGTTGGGACTATTGTTTCCCCTCAGGCTGCTGCTGCTTGGAGTTCAGTGGTCTGTCTGAGCAGGATGGCTGCTGCAGTACGGGTGATTACTCAGCACTGGGATTCCTGCCACTACTCTCTCAGTTCTCTCTTCCAAGCCCCCTCCCCTATTCTCTCCTCCCCCAGTCTCTCCTCAAGTTTCTCTAATCTACTCCGACCTGCCTTTGCCAGGGATATATGTTTGTGGCTGTCTCCTTCACTTTGTCAATCTAGTCATTCTGCACTCAGTAGTCAGGCATAAGCACCACAGAGCCAGGGCAGAGTCTTGGGGGTGGGGCTGTTGTTTCCCTTCAGGCTGCAGCTGCTGCTCGGAGGGGAGTGGTCCACCCAAGCAAGATGGCTGCTGCCATTTGGGGGACGACTCAGCACTGGGATCCCTGCGGCTACTTTCTCCACTCTCTCTCCAAAGTTTCCGTCCCCAGTCTCTCCTCAGGCGTCCCCTGCCTATTCGGCTCCCACCTTTGCTGGAATCCCAGGTGAGTGACAACAAATGAAAATTTGTGCGTTGGCCCTTTGAATGGCTCTTTGCGTCTCCAGCTGTCTGTCTCTGGCAGAGAGCAACCCTGCTGCTTTTCACTGCCTGTTATCTGTGTACTTTTGGGCTCTGGTGCTCTAGGCTGGGGATCCCAGGTTAGGGTTTAGACCCCATTCTTCTCAGGGGGATCCAACCTGCTGCTTAATTAGTTCTCCAGTGTTGCCACCTGTGGGTGCCCAGCCAGCCCTCTTGAGTCTCCACCCCACTCCTTACCAGTCAGATTGTGCCGAAGGTGGTTTTTCTGTCTGTCTGAGGTTATAAGGCTTCTCTTTCGCTATTGTTCAGTTGTTTGTTCTGGGTAATTTATTCATAATTTAGTTGCAATTCCAGATTGTTCCTGGGAGGAGATTAGTGTGGCTTCCACTCATTCCTCTGCCATCTTGCTGACTCTCTTAAATCTCATCTTTTTACTATGGTAAAAAATACATGCAATTTGCCATTTTAATCATTTTTAGGCATGCAGTTGAGCAGCATTAAGCACATCACATTTGCATTGTTGTGAAACCATCACCACCATTCCTTCCAGAATGTTTTCATTTTCCCAGCTGAAACTCTGTCCCATCTAACAAATCCTGTTGGCCCTCCCCCAGCCCCTGGAAATCACCATTCTATTTTCTACTTCTGTGGTTTTGACTATTCCAAGTACCTCATGTAATATGAAATCATACAATATTTGTCCTTTTGTGCCTGGCTTATTTTGCTTAGTCATCAAAGTTCATCTATGTGATAGCATGTGTCAAAATTTTCTCTTTTTTAAGGCTGAATATTATTTAAGGTATATATCACCTTCTGTTCATCCACTCATCCACTGATGGATAGTTATGTTGTTTCCACTTTTTGGCTATCATGAATAATATTGTTATGAATATGGGTATACAAATATCTTGAAATTGGTTGAGTTTATCATATAAAAAACTACCTCAATAAAGTTATTTTAAGAAAAAAAAATTTTCAAGATGTAAAGAGTTAATAAATGGTAGATGCTGTTATCAATAACTTAAAGTTGGTATTTTTGATCACAGTGAGTTTTTAAAAATTAAGTTATTTAATAAAAAAGACATGTTCATAGTTTTGAAAAAAGAAATATACAGAAAAGTATAAAGAAGAAAGGAATTATCTGTAATCTCACCTAGAAATAACACGGAAAGATTACCGCACAAAAGTTACTAAACTTTTCATTTTACTTTAAATTAGTAGAAGAAACTGAAATGAAGTGAAGACTTGATGAACTTAGGCCCTTCATTCACAGCAGAACTATTCATTCCTAAACTACCTCTCTAAAAACAAAATGAGCTATGAAAAAATATTGAGATTGGTTTTTCTATTTAAATATGTGTTTCTTAATGGTCCAAGCTTAATTCCCCCATGTGGACAATTGTTTCATCAAAATCAGAGGGTATTTCTGATGTTTAAACAACTAAAGTGCCTGAATTTTTAGATTAAAAACAAAAGAACAAAGCTGAAAATCTTAGGAAACTTTCAGACAAACTTCAAAGGGAGATTGTTAGGGAATGACTGGTTTGTGAGCCAAATATTTACAAAGATGACAGATCACTTATTTTAAAGGCAGGAAGAAGTGATTGTAGCGAGTGTTTAAAATAAATCCAAGGAGGCTACACATGAATCCTGAATTTCAGTCAGTTTTCTCCTCCCTCTGAATTAATTGGTTCTTGGTTTTGACTATATCTGCTCCAGCCTGAATGTTCTCACTCAGAGGTATAATAAACACATTCTGTGTTCAGCTTTCACTCACTGCAAAAAAGAGTTATTTAAAATTTGGAAATAAGGCAGAAAGTTAGGCTGCATATTGAATGATGATTTAATTTCCCAGGAAAATGTATCTGTGTTTGATCTTGCTATTTATTGTTTGATTATAGCCCAGATACTGTGAAGTTACACATTAATTTGTATTTTTCTATCTGGTAGGAAAGATAACCCCACAGGTTATAATTTTATTAGCCTGTAGGACATCGACCAATTTCTCCTGTAACCTAGCAATCTTATCCTAACATTCTTTCTTGTTTTGAAAATGCTGGTGAATCACATAAACTCTTTTTCCTGAAATGCTCTTGGAATCAGCTTTACCATCTAATGGTTCCATTATACAGTAATGAGCTGAATAAAACCTGTGACTCATGTCCGTTCTCTATTTGAATGAGAGCCATGATTTTACCATTTTAACCATTAGACTTAGTTGACAGACCTCAGATGGTACTTTCTCACCCCTTCTTCTGTGACTGTGTGTGTTACCTGCTGTTGGGTCACCTCTAACGCTCGGTGACTCTATGAGTGGGGTCCACAGTGTCCTGTCCTCCATGGCCCTGCTCGGCCCCTGTAGACTCATGCCCGTGGCTTCCTTTATGGAGTCCGTCCCTTTCC
>PVKM010030346.1:0-17327 GCA_004027735.1 Carollia perspicillata
GGGAAGGGTGGCCCAGGAGAAGATAATCAACGCTTCTAAAAAGATGGAAGTTATAGCCCTTGCTTTTCAGACAAGGAAACTTTAGTTCAAAGAGATACAGTGGGTTAGCAACGATCACACAGCTTGCAGGCTGTGGAGTCATGATTTATGCCTGAGGGTCAGCTGGGCTCCAAACTCCTACCCTCACTCCCTCCGGCTTTCTGTCTCTTCCTCCCATCTGCTCCTCTCACCTGCTACTTCCTGCTGGGCCGAGCAGAGCAGAAAACGGGAAAAACGACTTCCCCAGAGGAGAGAGCGGGGCAGCTCCTGGGGCCCGTGAAGCTGGTCTGCGCCCCCTCAGCACCTGGGCGTGTGCAGATCCCCCCGGAGCCCTCCCCCTGATGCCAAGGTGGCCCCAGCTCTCCATCCAGTGCAGGCCTGGGGAAGTCAGCGCACCTGAATTTCATACTCAATTATTCATGCAAGTAAGAATTTAATGGACAGTTCATGGCAATCGTATTTTTTATTTATTTGCATTTTATTTTTTAGTTTTCAGTTACAGTTTACATTCAGTGTTGTTCTGTATTCGTTTCAGATGTGCAGTGTAGTGGTTAGGCAAGCCCGTAGTTTACAGAGTTGTCCCCCCAAAACTTCAAGTATCCACCTGGTCCCTACATAAATATTTACTACGATATTATTAAGTAGACTCCCTACGGTGTAACCTATAAACCCATGACTATTCCGTAAGTACCAATTGGCTCGTCTTAATCTCTTCACCTTTTTCACAGTCCTTAAAGCCCCTCTCCTTTGTTAACCATTGGTCTGCTCTCTGTATCTATGAGTCTGTTTTTATTCTGTTTGTTTGCTTATTTTTCTTTGGATTTTACATTTAAGTGAAATCATATGGTATTTGTCTTTCTCTGTCTGACTTATTTTAATTAGCATAATACCCTCTAGGTCCAGCCATGCTGTCACAAAAGGTAAGATTTCATTCTTTTTTATGGCTGAGTAGTATTCCATTGTATAAAAATATACCACAGCTTTTTTTATCCACTTGTCTGTTGATGGGCACTGGGGTTGCTTCCATATCTTGGCTTTTGTAAATAACGCTGCAATGAACATGGAGGTGCATCTATATTTTGGAATTAGTGTTTTGGGTTCATTTGGATATATTACCAGAAGAGGAATTGCTGGGTCATAAGACAGTTCCATTTTTAATTTTTCAAGGAACTGCCACACTGTTTTCCGCAGTGGCTGCATCAGTCTGCATTCCCCCAACAGTGCACTGGGGCTCCCTTTTCTCCACATGCTCTCCAGCACTTGACGTTTGTTGATTTATTGATGATGGCCATTCTGACAGGTGTGAGGTGGTATCTCATCGTGGTTTGGATTTGCATTTCTCTGATGATCAGTGATGTTGAGCAACTTTTTATATGTCTGTGGGCCATCTGTATGTCCTCTTTGGAGAAATGTCTATTCAGGTCTTCTGCCCAAATTTTAATTGGGTTGATTGCTTTTCTGGTTGAATCTTTCTGAGCTCTTTATAAATTTTGGATATTAACTCCTTATTGGACGTGTCATCGGCAAATATCTTCTTCCATTCAATAGGTTGTCTTTTCGTTTCATTGATGGTTTCCATTGCTGTGAAAACCCTTTTTCGTTTGATGTGTCCAATTTGTTTATTTTTTCTTTTGCTTCCCTTGCCCGAGAAGATTGGCAGCCACTGTATTTCACACAAACAGCTGATGGCCTTGCCGCTCTGCCTGAGTGGGGCAGCCCCGCTGTGGAGCTCTTCCTCTGGAGCCTTTCAGCCTCCACGGGGCAGTTTTAATAACGAGCTCTGCGGTGGGAGCTGCGAGGTCCAGCGTGGGCCAGGCCTCCCGCGGACACGGCAGAGTAGTGATGGCCGGCTGAACGGGGGCCCTCTCAGGACCAGGGCTGGGTGCCTGCCAGCCACGTGGCCTCAACCTCCGGTTCCAGGAGACAATCTCTGATGTTCACTTAGCATTGATTATAGGTAAACAATGGCCAGGAAGGATTTAGAAAGGGGGGTGCCATGTGGCTGTACTTGGAGGTTTCTGAAAACCACATCCCTGCCGACAGGGCAGTGGGAGGGCAGGGCTATATGTGGATCCCCTTGGGCGTTCCCGTGGTCAGGTGGGTGACCTTGGGGCAGCGACTTAACTCCTCAGATCCTCAGTTTCCCCACGTGAAGGTAGAGCTGAGGAACCCTCCTTCATGCGCAGTGTGGGCGCCGCAAGGGAAGGGCTGTGAAAAGCTGGCAGCCTGGTGCCTGCAATGCAGTAGGTGCTCAGATATGCGGCTGTTGACTTGAGTCGGGTGCACAGATGACTTCTGATCTGGGTGGGATCGGCGGTGGGGAGCCCTGGCTTTCAGCCCTCACCTGTCCCGTTGTCGATCATCTGAGGATGTTCCGGCACCACTTAGCAGGAGGAGGGTGGGTCTGCACAGAGGTGGACCAGACATGGACACTCAGGGAGGTGAGCAATAGACTTTCCTGCCCAAACAGACAAGAAGGCTTTGGGGGCAGCCCAGCCATAGGTGACAGGAAGCAAGGCTCGGCATTTAGAGAGACTAGGGGCAGGTGAGAGATGGCCAGAAAGGTCAATCTAGGCCTTCTGGCCCAAAACAGAACACAGATGTGTCCTGGGGGCAGAGCTCCAGCCACCATGGGGCCGGGAGCAGGAGCTGAGAGGAGATCCTGACGTGGGGTGAAGCAGAGCGTCTTAAGATCTGACTAAGGGCTCTGAGCTAAACTCCGAGCTCAGCTCAGGGGCTGGGAATCAGAGTGCAGCAGACACTGCAGTGCCCATCCTGTCTCCTCTGCATCCACCTTGCAGGACCTGCCGATGAAGAAGAGCCGAGAAGACCTGGTGCACAACTGAGGTGTTCAGTGTGGCGTAGACTCTGGGAGAAAGCAAGGATTCTATAGGAGGGCTGCATAGGATGGACTCTATCCTAGAGATCAGAAAGAAGAACATTCTGGGGGGAACCTGGGGAAGAAACAGGCCTAATCCTGGGAAGATGTTATGGCTGAGTAAAGAGAACAACTGGACTCAGAATTGGGAGATCTGTGCTTTGGGTCCAGTTCAGTCTCCAGACCACTCTCTGACTGGGAGCAAGTCACTTGGCCGCTCTGGGCTTAGTCTGCACATCTGCAGAACAAGGTCTCATTTCTAAGACCCCTTTTGAGCCTTGACTCTAGAGGGTTTGTGCAATTGCCCTCTATACCTCGAACTTAAATCCGACTGGTGGCTTCCCAGCTCAAACTCACGTTTTGCCAGAAGGAGGTGAGTCAGCACCAGGAACCCGTAGTGCCGAGTCAGCAGCCCTCACGGTCATTGCATGATGCCGGGTCTGGCAGTGATGGAGCTGCTTGGTTTGTTAAAACTGGAGGTAGTGTGCCCTCACCCTTGGAGATGCCATTATTGGTCATTCCTGCAGCTTCCTCTGTAGGAAAGAAGAAGATGGAGAGGAAGGGCAGCAGGAGGTGTATCTGACTCACAAACCCTGAGGAAGAAGCTGAGCCAGCAAAGTTTTGTGCTGGTCTCAGCTTGGAGACGTAGATGCTGGAAGGGAGGCAGCCATGAGACTCCTTCATTTCCTGTGACAGGAACCTCAGTGCAACCTGGCTTGAGCTCAGAAAGAATTGATTGGTTTTATGCCACTGAAAAGCTCAGGGAGGGGCCTTTAGTTAGACCTTGTTGCAGGGGCTCAAATGATGCCACCAGGACCTTCTTCTTCTTTTAGCTCCTCTCCCCCATGCAAGACCATGCTCAAGCCCCACTTCTTGGTGGCCAGATGGTTTTCCATCTAGACTGGAGTCCAGCAGAGAAGAGAAAACTTCCCCAAAGGTCCTGGGCTGTGTCCCATTGGCTCTTATCCTGAACCAATCTGGAAAGCCAGTGAGAGGGAATGTGGTGATTGGCTTAATCTGATCAGGGACCTTCCTAGAATCTCAGGGTGAGGTTCACTCAACCTAAACCCGACACAAGCTGAGAGTAGGGGAGAGTAGTTGTAAAGGGTGCCAGGGCACTGGATGGCAATAACCCACAGATCTCCTCCACTGGGTTGGGGGTGGGGGATGAGGAAAGCAAAACAAGAAATGAAACCAAGAGGAATAAGGGGAGAAAGCCCTGTACCCGCAGAGTGTGGCTGATCTAATTGCATCTCCCAATAATCTAATGAGAGTACAACTACCAGTACCCTAAATTTAGAATCTCGTATTTTCACGTTGAAAGGATTTTCAAAAAGCGCCTGGTCTGACATTCTCATGTTTATAAGTAAGGCAACAGAGACCCAGGGAGGTTAAATGATTGTCTCAAGGTTACACAGCTCATTAGTAGAAGACCTACTTGGGTGGCCACTGTTGGTCCAACCGGCTGTTGCCCTTTTGGGAGATTTCCCAGAATGCCCCATGGTAACCTCTGTTCCGGTCTCATTGGTGGGAACTGTGTCACATGACTGCCTGCAGAGGGGTGGAGATGAAATATTTTTTAAGTGGGGGAAATTGTTGTCCTTGTCAAAATAGGGGTTGTGTTGGTAAGAAAGAAGAGGCAGATAACTATTGGTTGACTGCTGGCAGTGGCTGCCCCAACACTTAAAATCTCTTTGTCACTTTTGTTCTCTCCTTGGAGCAGCACAAGCAGGTTTGCTGGGATCAGGCAGTGAGAGGCTGAGCCACTTCCTTAAGACCCCACAGGAGTGGTCTGTGGAACCAGGCTAGAGCCCTGGCTCCCGGACCCGGAGCACCCAACAGCTCCCCAGGTCTGCATGCTTGTCTCCCTTTGTCTGCTTTCTCTTCTCTGCCCCATTCTCTGCCTCTCCAGCTCCCCAGACTGGCCCAGGGAAGCACATTTCTGCAGCCCGGAGATGAGGGGGCAGTGGTTTATCCATTATGGTTCTGACCCACTTTCAGGCTGAACCACTTTTAACCAGGTCTGCTATCGAAGTCCAAACTCAAAGCAGTCTCCCAGTGTTGTACCCCCTCTCTCACATCCTGAGGTGGGCTGTTTATTGGGGTAACCTCAGTAAAGGACATTTGTCCAGTGTCTATCAAAATTCAAAATGCACATGCCCTTTATCTTAGCCATTGAACTTCTAAGAGCTAATCATTCTGAAATACTCCAGAACACAGAGCTGTGTAAGGATCTTCACTACAATGTTATTTGTAATAGCAGAATTGGAGAAATTTAAATGTCCCTCAGTAGGAGATTGGCTACCTGAATTATGGCACGTCCATACCATTGAATACTAAGCAGCCATTAAAATGATTGAATTTGGTCTCTATACTCTGACTGGGGAGAATGTCCATGATATGTTGTTTGAATACAGAAAGTAGGTTGCTGAAAAATATGAACAGCATGATAAAGATTCTAATAATCTTGGTCTGTACAGATAAATGTCCAGAAGGATGTGCATCTGCCCTGGGAGACACTCGGGAAAATTCTTCATGCATTGAGACCCTCTGACCACATGCATTCTCCATTTGTGCCTGAGACCTGTTCCCCTCTCCCCTCCATCCTCAATGTCCCCGTTTCTCCTGGATCATTCCAATTAGTGTACAAATGCTTCATTAATTCCTTAACCCCACGAGGACAAACAGGTCAATATCCAGCCTCTCTTGCTCCCTTTGCTTCGTTTCACAGTAATACAAGAGCTGCCATTTTTGCTACCTCTAATTTCCCACCTTTCATTTTTCTTTCCACACGTTTATTCGTGATCCAAGGCAACCCTTAGAATCGACCCATGGTCAATTTCTGTTCCAAGTTCTGTCCAATTCAACCAGTATTTTCCCAAGTTCCTACTAAGAGCCAAATGCTGGGCTTGGCACGGTGCGGGGACAAGGATGAGTAAGATCTTCGTTCCAACGGAAGCTGGCATTGGCGACTCTTACAGAGGAGGCTTTAAGAAGAACTTGCCTGGGGAGCTGATACGACAGGAGACTCGGGAAGAAGACCCTCCGCATAGTAAGCCAAGGGGACCGGCAGCCCAGAATGAAGGTGTGCCCCTGGTCTCTGGTTCTCTCTTTGACCAAACTCCAGCCAGTCCTTCTGAGCCCTCTTCTCAACAAAGCCGAACCATGACCTGTGAAAACTTGAACAAACACCAGTGTAGTTTCCAACAGCTCAAGGCCACATCCCTAGGGCGACCCTAGCCCCTCTTAAGGAGCCCGACTGAGGAAACTCAAGGCTGCCAGAAGTTCCTGTTTGTTTCCGCCAACACCTGAAAGCAGGCGGCTGTCACACAGCCTCCATGGGAGGTAGGAGCCTGACTTCTGTAAGTGTCACTCAGCAATCCCAGCTGGGTTTCACAGAGACGAACGCTGTCCCACTTTTTGTAATTTTTCACTTCCCTGACTCCGCGCAAGCCCGCGCCATTGCCCCTACGCAATTATTCAGGTCTCTGTTGTTTTCTGCCGGGGCCCCACGTCTAGCCCAGAGCTGAAGGGGGAGCAGCCACAAAATAAACACTTGCTGAACGAATGAATAAATGAGTGCACGGATGAGACCTTTTCTCCTTTCACAAGCTTATAGGGCACATCTTGTCCTCACTTTCGTGGAAGAAACCGAGGCTCAGAGGGAGAAGCTACTTGCCGAGAGTCACACAGTGGATCGAGAGCAGAGCTGGGACTTGAACTCACACATGGGAACAAGTCCCATAGGCACCATTCATGGGAAAATAGGGAGAAGGAAGCCCAGGCACAGGCCTCTCTAGACTCACCTCTCACCTCTGCTCTGCCCCTTAAATATACATCCCGTTCTCCTGCTAATCCAAGCCAGGTGTTCTTCCTTGAACTGGCCAAATGCTTTTGAGCCTCTGAGCCTCTGCATGTTCTATTCCCCCTGGAGTGCCCTTCCCACCACAACATCCCCACAAACTCACCCCTCCCTTCTCAGTTCAAGGTCATCTCTTCTGTGAAGCTTGTCTGACCTCCCCAGGCAGGTGTGGACAAGCCCTGTTGGAGCTCCCCCAGCCCCCACACATGTCCCCACAGCTGGCACCTCTCACTGCACCAGATTAGCCTATTCCTGTGTGTTCTTCACCCATGTGGCTTCTGGAGGACCCAGCTACAGCATATAAAGTGCTGAATGAATGAATGGGTGGGTGAATGAGTGAGGAAGTGAAGGCAGCGGACCATGGGGAAGTGAAGGGGTCACTGAAGCCATCTCTTGTCATCCTGAAACTCTGAAGCAATAACAGCAAAGGTCACCAACCCCAACATAATGCAAAAGAGATTTTGGGACTGGAAAATGGCATGAAAGATCTTTCAGTCCATCCCCCTGCCTCCAAGCAGGAAGGTAGTGTCATTCTGATTTTATAGATGAATCAGAGAGGTCATCCTTTTTGCTCAAAGTCACACAGCCAACACCCTGCCAACAACCCTCATTTTCAACAGCAACAACCATCACCGGCCACAATACTGGAGTGCTCTGGCAGCTACCGGTATTGCGCCCTCAGCATGGGCCCCACCTTGTGCTATGGGTGGAGTGAGCATCATCCTGTTCAACTCTCATTGCAAACTGATGATCTGTGTACGCCCTTTGTCATATTTTATATTTTGCTGTGCTTAGTTTTCTTCATGCAAAATAAATATATGCTCATTCTAAAAGACTTCAAGCAATATCGAAAATGAGAGCTGTCATCATCCAATACTCCTATTCCCATTTTACAGATGGGGAAACCAAGGCTTATACTTTCTACACAATACAGCCTTATTCCCTAGATTCCCTAGCATTATGCAGCTGAGCTCCACACCTGCCTGCTGTGACATCAGCAGGTCAGTGACTCACAGGGGACACTAAAGTTATGGGAGGTTGTGGGCAGTTGGAAACAATGGGCTTGTTTGCAGAGCTTTTCTCCCGGGCGGCTTGGATGGGCAAATCAATATTCTGTTGTGCCACACACGGTGGTGCCAGCCTCCCCACTCGGGTAGGACAGAGAAGAGCAATAATCTTGACAAAATCTAAATGGCATTGTCTCGAGTGAACTGTAGGGGAGTGTTTGTACAGGAGGCTCCTGAGAAGTCCATAAATCTGAGGCTGATGAATTACGCGGGCAGGTGCCTCCGCCACCAGCATCCTTGCTGAGGACCAGAAGTGGGATAATTACTTCTCTGGCGCATGGTTGTCTGGAGCGAGCTGGCCCATTTATCTCTTTTATTGCTACCAGATTTCAGGAAAGTGTCTGCTCAGTCCCCCACCCCACCCCCTTTTCTAAGTGTTGGATTTATTTGATGGCTCCACGAGACCTGGTGATGGGGGCCAGGGTGTGCCCTGCAGTACGGAGGACTCGGTCCCTGAGCCCGCCTGCCCCGTGGGTTCTCTCGTGGGTGTGATTGGTGGGCGGATGGACAGCCAGGCCGTTCATAAGCATCATCCCCACCAGTGGCACCATCAGTTTCCCTTCCTTCCGTGCCCCCTGCTCTGTGGATTGGCTGCACCCAACTCAAGGCTGGGGCAATAGGCTGAAGTGAAGGTTTTCTCCGCCTTGGGAAATGTAGTCTGAACGGCCATGTGAAAAACTGAAATTTGAGGTTCAATTACTAAGGGGAAATGGGGAGAATCTGTTGAGGGGCACACCGGCTGATTCGCCACACTCAGGAACGTAGGTGAAGGGAGTGTTTCTGGGAAATGGGGTGAGGCCGGCGGTGGAAAGGCAAAGAAGGTGGGTTCATTCTACTCTCTCCACCTTTTCTCTTTCCTGCAAGACCTCTATGTTTCTCAGCCTTGGCATTGATAGATGGTTCCTTTATTGCCTTAATTGGGATCTCCCAAAGTGCTCTCTGGATTGCCCCTGAACCCTGAGATCCCTTAAGTTAGCGAGGCCACCTGAACGTTTAGATAATTAGTTAACGTTGACATTGACAGAGCTGTATCCATCTGTGGTAACCACTGTGGAAACTGCTTATTCATTCATTCATGCATTTACTCAATATCTCCTGGGCACTCACTCAGTGTCAAGCACTGTGCTAGGTGTTGGGGAGACAGCAGAAGGGATAACAGTTTCTGTCCTCCCACAGAGTAGAGTGGGAGCAGATAATACGAAAAATCAATCCTCTAATGCATTACAATTATAGCTCCAGTGAGTGGTCCAAGAAGACTTTCTTGAGAAAGTGATGAATAGGAGTTTCTCAGGTAAAAGGAGAGAAAAAAATATTCTAGGCACAAAAAAGCAAGCAAGCATGTGCAAAGGCCCTGGGATGAGCAGGTTAGCATGGCCAGGAGGCCAGTGTGGCTGAGCAGGTGAAGTAAGGTCCTTGGGGTGAGGTAAGGCTGGAGCGAGTTGGGCCCAGCTGGGGCGGGGCATTCTAGGGCATGTTAGGAAGTTCTGTCTCTCCAGTGAGGGCTGCAGAAAGCCTCTGTAGGCATTTGAACAGGCCAGTTTGGGTCTCACAGCCAGGCAGTCTCACAGACCCTCCTCCGCTTGTAGAGACAGCTGAGGCCATTGTGCTTCTTTGGCTGTCCCCACTGAAGATGTATCTGTCACCTGGGCATTGAGGGGTCCTCAGTTGACCTTGTTGCACTGGGTCTCACACATCTGGATTTGAGCACGTCAGGCCAGATTCACTGAAGCCCACGGGGGAAGAGAAAGTCCAGAGCAAAGCATTGGCTGCAGCGATGACCAGGATTCACAGGCCCGACGTGGAGTCCCGAGCACAGGAGAGGGCCAGGCTGCTAAAGCCCTCCTTTGGTAGCTGCTGTGACCCAGAGCATGGATGGAAATAGTTCCCATTAGCCCTTGCTGACCTCACTCTTGTCTAATAACCAAGGGTAAAGGCTTCTTTGGATTACAGCTGGCCCTTTGAGCCTTGGCATAAAAAGAGAGAGATCAATCCTTTCAGGGTGCAAAGAGCCAAAGCTCTTTCTCTTTTGGGAAACTGCTCACCCTCATTCCAGGAAAGCCTGGGGTACGCTCTCCCAGGAGACACTTTGTCTCCCTCGCCTTTTTTCTTGTATTCCTCTGTGCTCTCCTGGGTGGAGGGGAAGGAAAGTGGGCTTGTAGCTGGCTAGGGGCTCGGGGTTCAGCCCATCTCACCTGCACCATGGGACTATTGTCCAGAAGTTTCCACCTCTCATTTGCTCTTCTTTGAGAGAAGAGGAGGGGCTTGACTGATGAGTGAATTCAATCGGCAATGTCATTCTGTAATCCACACAATTAAATTGCTTGATTCCCAGCAATATTGGTCCATTTGAAGACCACAGTGCAGGGAAATGCTCATGGAGTCTGGTGCCGGGCATTCAGGTCCACTCTGCACTCTGCCCTTCACTGGTTGAGTCATCTTAGTCAAGCGACTTCAGCTGTCTGAGTCTCAGTTTCCTCATCTGCAAAGGGTGAGTCTGCTGGTCTCTGCACCAGGGGGCCGGGAATGGAGTCCACAGCAAAACATGTTTCAAGAGCTGTGACATGGGAAGTGGACAGGAGGTGGCCTTGGTGTGAGACTTACGAATTATGTTGGTGTTTCTATTTTCTCCTGGCTCTGTGCCTACTCCACTGATAATCTCTTTTAACAATAACATCAGTCTGGTACATTATCACGACCTTGGTATTTATGATGATGCTAAGATGCCATGTCAATCAAACCACAACTCAAAATGCTCTCCGTAATGATGACACTCATTGCATGTGACGACCCCAGGGGTGGATGAAGTTTCAGGTGTGGTTCATTCCACAGCCCAAGGGCATTCCTAGGATAGTAGGAGGATTAAGAAAGGGACCCCAGCAAGATGTCAGCAGGATTCAAGGGAGGGGAAGGGAGTAGAGGGTGCAACCAGCTACTGTTTATTGAGCACTCATGTTGCACGATCATGGGCAGGTCCTTCTGCTTCAATGTGCCTCAGTTTCCCCATGTGCACAATTAGATAATGACAGCCCCTACCTCCCGGGTTGTCACGAGGCTCGCTGGATGAGCTGTGAATCCCTTGGCATGATTTCTCATGAGCAGTGAGCACTCGGTGAATACCAGCTGTTATTACCTGTGGTGCTGTTGATACAGCGGACGTCTGAAGACTGCCAGGTGGCTGATTCACCTGCTCCGAGTTGTCCCTGGATGCAGAGCTGGGACATTTAGAGGAACCTTTGGGAGGTGGAATTCAGCTCTGGAGAAGGGGTTTCATGATCATGTGAGCTGCCCCGTGCAGGTTGTGGTCCACGCCCCTCCCCAGAGGTGTGGGAGGCCCAGTCGGGAGGCCTGGACAGAGATGCTGTGGTGGGGACTTGGGTGCGCCTGGAGGGACTACCAGCCTGGGTGAGGTCCTGTGGGAGATGAACCAGTGATTAAAGCAAATGGCACAGTTGCAGCTTTTGAGTATACACGAGACATTAAAATAGCCTTTCTGGTTATAATTGGACTCTTTGCCCAACTGGTAGCCATTGGTTCCTGGCCTCAGGTCTCAGCAAAGCCACAGGGACATCATTGGTCTGGGAGGCTCTGAGCCACAGGATCCATTCTCTCTACTTATATGCGGTCCTTGCTGCCACCCCACAGGCCGGGAGATGGGGAGAAGCTGGCCCTCCTTGGACAGTGTAAACCAGCCGGCTCTGGTTCTGTCGAGCCCGCCCTCTGCCAATCGCTTCGTCTCTCTGAGCCTCAGTTTCCCTTTCCTTTTTTTTTAAAGATTTTATTTATTTATTTATTTATTTTTAGACAGAGGGGAAGGGAGGAAGAAAGAGAGGGAGGGAAACATCCATGTGTGGTTGCCTCTCACACACCCACTACTGGGGACCTGAACCACAACCCAGACATGTGCCCTGATTGGGAATCGAAATGGTGACCCTTTGGATTGCAGCTGGCTCTCAGTCCACTCAGTCCCTTTCTGTAAAATGGGAACTAGATCACATGTGTACTTTTCTTGGGCCTTAAATGATTCTTATATGTGAGATGAGTCTAACAGGTGTGTCTTGAGCACTGACTATATACCAGGCACTGAGTTAAGTTCTATGTGCCTGACCTTTCGTAGATGCTCAGTAAACATCCCTTCTCTTTATCTACAAAGAGGTACTGGGCTTCACGGGTGGAGACAGAAGAGCCTGGGGGAGCTGTGATAGGACGGGAAGTTCAAATCTTTGCTCTGAAAGTACAAGCTGTGTGACGTCAGGCAGGGAACGTAGCCCTTCTGAGTGCAAAGGGGTTACTGATAATACTGGGCTCTTGGAGCAGAGGCGAGAGTCGGTGAGACAGGCTGCAGGGTGCTGGGCGCGGAGATGGCATGCGCGAAGTGCTGGGCTGTAACCCTCATTATGGGAAGCATGTCAGTGTCAGCACTAGCGTAGGGATTAGCGGCGCTGACTCTGGCTTATGTCTGAATTTGTCGTGAAGCTCAGTGCCAGCTCACCAACTGGGTGACACTGGAAAAATTATTCAGTCAGTTTGCCTCAAGCTCCCTTCTCTGTAAAATGGGGACATGACAGTACAGACCGTGTAGGGTTGCCGTGAGGTTCTGCTGGATCACTGGGTGTAAATAAAGCACTCGGAATGATGTCGACACACCCCTCAGGCTCAAAGGTGGCCCTTGCGGTTCCAGGGCAGTGGTCCTTGGACATGCTCCTGTGGGAAGTTTCTAAACACTCAGCTGGGGGAGATGCGAGAGATGCGATGCAGGAGCAGTGGGTGGGCCCAGGACCTGTGCCTTTAATGAGCTTCCCAGGGGAGGCTGATGCAGGGGTTCCTTGGCTTGGGGTTTGGGAATGCACAGGAAGGACTCAGAAGTGAGTGAAGCAGAGCTGTGACCCTGAAGGAGCCTCCAGGCCGGAGGGGAGATGCCCGCTCATCAGAAGCTCCAGTGTGAGCCTGAACAAGGACCGGCTGGGGAACCAGGAGCGCTGGGCTCCGGCCCCAGCTCTTCACTCTCCTGCTGTGTGACTTGGGCATGTCCCTTGTCACACTTGGAAACTGAGACCTCCCCAGCCTCAGTTTCCTCATCTGCAAAATGGGGATAGTGTGTGTTTACTGTGAGGGCTGGATGAGCTACCCTATGCAGAAATGCACAGGGGTATTCCTGCAGAACTGTGGGTCTCCTTTCCCGCACCTTCGCCATGGACCGACCCCATAGACTCATTGTTTGTCCTGTGCAGGGACTGTCAGGAGGGAAGGGGCCACCCTCGTCCCTGGGCCCTGAATCACTGCTTGGAGGAAAGCTGCCTTCTGGGTGTGAGATGTCAGAGGGCCCTGTGGCCTCTCACAGGGACGCAGTGAGCCTGTAACGCCTGTGGAAGTGAGACGTCTGACCTCTTTCAGGGTCTTACAATGTCCCTAAGTCCTGGTGTCTCTTTGTCCCCTGCACGTTCACATGGCCCAGGGTGTCTTTTACCTTCTCCACCAGGAGGGAGGTTGGGGGTGATTGTGGCTGCTGGAGGCAGGTGAAGAAAGGGAGATCCCGAACCCCGAAATAACCTCCCCAGGGTCACTCGGCCAGTCAGTGCCAGTGCGGTGCCAGCGGTCACTGGCAGCGACTGGCCCGCTCCTGCCGGGCTCCCCACCGTCAGTGGGAGACCCTCGCCTCCAGCCTGTGTCCCCACGATTCACAGCAGGCAGCCACGATTCCTGTTGGCGTCTTTCCACCCAGGGCTCAGAGCTCTCTCACCTCCATCGGCTCAATTAGCATGGGGCTGCATTTACTAGGAGCCGTCCTTTCAGGAGAGACATGAAACACGTCCTGAAGGGAAGGCAGTTTCTGGTTTCTCCCGTTTCTCCCTCCATAACGCATTTCCATCTCAATGGAGGCTCTTTTCTTCCTGAGCATCACATGTCAAAGTCAGCAGCAGCGAAGACCGGCTGGAAATGGCAGGTTCTGAGCCAACCTCCCCCCTCAGCACCTTCCCACTCCTTTTCACTGCCCTTTAGGTTTTCTCTTCGTGGCAGGGGCTCCCGTGGAAAGAAGGACTTGAATCCACTCTGTCTGCCTCCAGGCCCCCAGATGCAGTTGATGATGATGGTAAAAATGACTGAGGTGATGCTAACGATCATCACAAAGTTACGTTCAAGTCCTACCCCCAGGACCTCAGCATGTAACCTTCCTTGGAAACAGGGTCTTTGCAGAGGCATTGAATTAAAATGAGGTCATTAGAATGAGCCCCAATCCAATATGACTGGTGTCCCTAAAAAAATGGGGAATTTGGACACAGAGACAGATGGAGGGAAGACAAGGTGCAGAAACACGGGGAGAAGATGGCCACCTACAAGCCAAGGGACACCCAGGGCTCTCAGAAGCAGGCAGACAGGCCTGGGACAGATCCTTCCCCGTGCCTTCAGAGGGTGCCCAGCCCTTGCTGACACCGTGGTCTGGGGCTTCTGGCCTCCAGAACTGTGAGTCAATGGACTTCTGTTGTTCTAAGGCACCGAGTTTGTTGTGTCTCGTCACAGCAGCTCCAGCACACTAAGTGCAGTGATGGTGACAAAGCTGTGATGACTCCGAGGGGCTGTGTGGGGATGCTGCTCCGATGGGGACCCCCGGGTGGGGTCACATTCCCAGGCTCCCTGTGTCTAGGTGAGGCCACAGGACCAGTTCTCATCCGGGGGTTGGGAGAAGTGATGTGAGTGTCACTTCTGGGCCAAGGTGGTTAAAAAGCAGGTGTGCCTTCTCAGCTCTCTGTGTCCCCTCTGGAAGCAGAGAAATCTGAGGTCTTGGAGGGGATCCGAGTCCCAAGGGGAAGGAGCCTGGGACCCGAATCAGTGCGTGGAGGAAAGCCGTCTGCTGGCTGGCAGGGTTAGAGCGGTGAGAGCAGGGGGGAGGACTTAACACAGCTTGGCTGAAGGAGAGGAGCCTTCCTGGAGGAGGTAAGGACTGTGCAGGGTCTTGAAAATGTAAGAAGTGACCGGTGTGGGGGCTGGAAAGTGTGTCAGGCCGAGGAGACAGCGGGGGCGCAGGCCTATGGGAGAGAAGCTGGCTCAGTGGGGCGCTGCTTCAGCCTCTGTGGTCAGAGTGTGTCCAGTGATGCAGAGGACAGGGTCCAAGGGCAGAGAGGTGAATGGGAGTGAGGTCCCCGGTGGCCGTGGTGCCACGCGGAGGACTTTGGGAAGCACTTTGAGTCCACTGAGTAGCCATGGAGAGCTTTGGGCAGAAGAGCCACGTGGTCAGACTTGTGCATTAGAAAGGGTCAGCTGGCTCCCAGTGCAGGCTGGATTGGAGAGGGCGACACAGAGGCCACGGGATCAGGAGGGAGGCTGGCCCAGAGCACCGAGGTGGGGGGATTGGCACTGAGGCAGAGGGGAAGGGGAGGCTTTTAAGGGAGTTCAAGTTTTAAGGTAAACAGCCCTTGGTGACTGAGGTCAGGGAAAGGAGAGGGGAGGAGAAGGGTAAATGATGGCGCTTCAGGCCTGAGGGTGGCACGGCCGTCCCTGAGGCTGGGACCCAAGACTTGCACAGCATCTCTGCTCTGGTCTTGGCTTTAGTGCCCCCAATTACAGCCACGTGTCCAGAATTACAGACATAGGTGACAGACAGGTCAACAGATGGCTTGATTAGTCAAAGGGACCAGCAAGAGCAAATGCACAGAGGTGGGAAGTTTATAGTGGGGACAGTTTTTACTTGGGTAAAACATCTGTCTCCTTCATGGGTCTGGGGCAGTTGACCTTACCTGGGTCACCTCTGCACCCCAATACCAACAGTCGGAGCCTGGCACATAACAGACACTCCATTAGTGCTTGTGAATGAATGGAGAAGTAACAACAAATGAACTACAGGCTGTTTGATTTGGCTGGAGCCCAGAGAACTGGTGGGGACTCCTGGGATGTCGGTGGGGGAGATCTCGAATGCTGGGGTGGGTTTATTTTCTTATTCATCGGTGACGGGCTTTTGTCTGAGGCAAGGTCTGGCAAGAAAAGACGGCCAGATTCGGCAGCACGGCTACGGAGGTCCTCTGGGGCCGAGGAAAGGGAGGTGATTGGTCTGATGGCCCTTACTGCTCTGTGCAGATCAGAGCCTCCTGCAGTCCCCTGGTGGATGACGATGAGGAAGAATGCCTGTGGGCCTGCCCTGCTGCCCTCCACGCTGGCCGTGGAAAAGAACCTCATCTGCCCTCCCGAGCCCGCTCTGCTTTCCCCACACCCCTCGTCCCCCTGTGGGGCAGCAGGTGGTGGATGGTTTACACATCTGCTTCTTTCTCTGGCAAAGTCAGTTGCCTTGTGAATGGTTTCATCCGTCTTAACTGCAGTCAACCAGCCTTTCTGCCAAATGTCCAGAATGGAAATCACGGGAGATGAGCTGTATTCTTGACTCCTGCCGGACACCCCGGGCATCCTTGGCCTTCCTTTTCGGAGGGAGAACATCGCGGCAGGGCTGCGGGCAGCTCAGCTGCTTTTGCTCCTCCTGAGCACAGCCTTCCCTGCAGCCAGGCCCATTCCTGGGGGAACAAGGGGGCGGGTGTGCGGAGCCTGGCACTGGCTGCTTCCCTGTGAGGGCAAGGAACACTGGGAAAGGATGCCAACCCAGGCTCACCTTCAGAAGCCGGCTGTGTGTCACCAACGAGGCCCGTCCCCACGCTCCCACCTGTTCACCCAGCAGAGAGGCAAACAGCCAAGGGGAGATCAATAAGCATCTCACGTGGGCCCTGCTTGCACACCGCCTAGGCCCCAACCCCCCGAGACCTGCTCTCACCCGGCTGCCATGTGCTCTTTCTCAGGCATGGCCCGGACCAGCTCAGCCCCCTCCCTGCTCAGGAACACTCCAGGGCTCTTCCTCTCCTCCTGAAGGAAGCCAGCAGTTTTGCAGCCGAGGCCAACCTTGAGGGGGCCCGTTGGCAGTCCTGCAGGAGGGCTGTGCTGTGCAGCGGTTAAGACCCCAACTTTGGGGCCATGACCCCTTGGTCAAAATCTTGGTTTGGCGGTGACTCTGAATGGATTGCTTTAACTCTCAGAGCCTCCATTTCTTCATCTATAAACTGGGGATAACAATATGTATCCCATGCAGTTGTTCAGAGGATAAGAGTTAGTGCACATAAAATGCTTGGGGCTGTGCCCATCCGTAGAAGCTCCCAGTATGTGCCCCTGCTTGTGATGTGCTAGCTCCTTCTCTTCCTCGGCTTCTCCCTCTCTTCCTTTCTCTTTTCCTTCTTTTTTCTGATCAAGACATTTTCCTTCTGGGAACAGCCCCTTCTCCCACCTCCACTCACCTCACCCTTGGACTGACCACTCAGATGAGCCCCTGGGTCTCCTTTAAAACTCAGGCAGGATGAGCTGGGTTTTCCGTCATTTGCAACCACAGGGCCCTGACCCACAAAGGCCAAGTCTGCCTCTGCAGCCGTGCTTGTCCCTTCCTGCTCCTGGATCTGAACCCCAGTCCCACCTTCTGGCCCCCCTGTTCCTCACTTTGTATCTTCGTTCTTAAAGT
>PVKM010030347.1:0-17330 GCA_004027735.1 Carollia perspicillata
TAGTTCCCAGGGGAAGACCACTGAAGCCACACTGTGAAGAAAGGGTTGAAGGAACGCCAAGTGGGATTCAAATACACCCCTTACAAGAATCTTGAAGAAAACCAATGTGTGGGGGTAGGAAAGAGCTGTAACAACCTCCAAATTTCAAAGATCTACCATAATAAAGGGAAATTCTACACTCACGTCACAGCACAATGTCAATTGGAGGTCGACTGTCCCTGCTCTGGGCCATCAGTGTTCTCGAATTTCCCAGCAGCATTTGTGGGAAGAGGGCCAAGTTGGGGGGAAGAGGGCCTCCTATTTCAAGGAGGTTTCTATGGGTTGGGCCTGGAGGGACGCACATCGCTTCCACTTACATCTTTGGACAAAACTCAGTCACGTGACCACATCTGACTGCCAGGGAAAGTGGTCTAACTACATGCCCAGAAGGAAGAGAAAAGCCTGGACAAGGACGAGCACTGTAATCTCTGCAACAGCTGAGTCTGTGCTGTGCAAACAAGAAACAGCAATGAGGGAGACTATCTCAGTGAGCTTCCCTGGGAAATTCGGTGAATGAACAGCAATGGAACTTCATGATGATACTACTTCCTCCCAGGCCAGCAAAGCGTCTCGAGCCAGCTAGTCAGTCACAGGGGAGCTTATGTCCACAGCCCCACCCTCTCCCTGACTTCAATTCACAAAGCCCATTGTGGGGGAGCTGCATGACAAGAAGGGCCCCTGTTTCTCCAAGTCAGATCAGATAAGCCCACTCTCAGCAGAAACTCTGGGGCCCTGAGGAAGCCACTACCATCAACAAGTAAAGTCTTTGCAAGGGACAGTAGTGGCTCCTGGCCTAACTGTTTATTGATGACAATGAAAAATGGTCAGTATTACTACTAATTTTAAAAAACAAATATTCAAAGTAGAGCTGCTTCAATCATATATATATGTATATATATATATATAAATCATGTATATATGTGTAGGATATATATACATCTGTATTTGTCTATAGTATAGATATGAGCTTCATGGTATATTTTTGGCTTTGGACAGTATTTTGCCAACTGCAGGTCACTGGGTATTAGTAAGTCACAAATCAACTTAGTAAATTATAGCTATCATTTAAAAAAATAAAATAAGAGATTAAAAATATCAGAGCACATCACACATAGTAAGAAAATTGACTACTTGGTGAAACCTTTCCTCAGATACGCCAGATAAACTGGATCACAATGAAAAAAGCATGTTCCTTATTGCTGGTTATGGTCAAAAAGGTTTGTAAGATAAATCGATACTCCTATTACTAAGTGCTAGTTTTAAACTAGTGCTTCCAGGTAGTTTTTTTTTTATCAATAGATAATCTATGCATTACATGAATTGATCCGCTCTAATTTTGATGTCCGTTAAGATCAGTGTTGTGTTTTTGAAGATGAACACAGTGATATTCACTTCTTCTTCTCTCAGAAAATAAAGGAAACATATTTAGTGTATAATAAACAACTATATTCAGTGAAAGATACCTCCCAAATCTAAAAAAAAATCCTCAAAAGAAAATCAGTTGAAAAGAAATTCAACAGTAGGACACAAATTAGTGGGCAGAAAGAATCCATCACCAAACCCTATTTCATTTTCCATGTACAGTGACTGGACTACTGACAGAAATTTTGGTGCCAGACCTGCCATTTCTGTAGCTGCATAACAGTTTCCATGCAATATCCTGACGACCATCGAGTTGGTTTCAGGGAAACAAAACAAATGCCTATGCAGTTAAACAACTTTGTTCCTGCACCGCACCCTTTACACATCCAGGTGACTCTGACAATCACACACACACACACACACACACACACACACACACATGCACACACAGAGCCCACAGGTGTCCACCAGTGATTAAAGCTAAGCAACCGAAGACTTGATCTTGCCAGTCTTCACTGAAATCCAATTTGCTTATGAGTCCAAGTCACAAGGTCACAGGAGTTATCAAAAATTTGGGGGGTTTGTTTAGTAATTAGAATAAATACTACATAGTTAGTGAACCAAGATATCATTAGGAAACATTTCTCACTGTTTTTTTTATGATCATCCTACCATAACAGAGGAAGAAAATGTGGACCTCCTGTTTGAAGTATCCGGTTTGCAAAGGCATGCTGAGCTGAGCCTGAGAGGCTGATACATATTTTTGTAGTATTCCCTTGGGCAATACACTGCAGAGGTTCAGGGCTGGAAGGGAAGTACAGGTCATGTAATTTGAACTTTTCACCTTATTGATGAGGAAAGTTGGTGTTTGTTCATTAATTGCGTGTACTCTGCTGCTGTATGAGGTGGAGCCCCTGTGTTTTATGGGGTCTTCAATTCTCATTTTCTGAGAGATGGAAGGGGAGAAATCTAAGCAGCTGCGACTCTGCCTTCCACCAGGCCGGCTCTTTCCGGGGCAGACTGAGCAGGCATCTTGCTTCATTCTGCAGATTTCTGTTTCACAAGCAAGGCAGCTCGGCAGGTGAACCCAACAGATGGTACCGATGCACTTTACTTCCTACTCTCATCCAAGGGCAATATGAATCGCCACTCCTGCGTTTTAAGGAGAGGCTGTCCTCACCTTGCACGCACTGAACTTTTCTATACAGGCTTGTGCTTTCATTTATTCATGAGACATTTACAATATATTGAGCACATGCTGTGGTCAAGAAGAGTGCTAAGCCCTTCAGAGAGAACAATAGTAGCAAAAGACAGGGTAGAATATTATATGTGATGCCCTAAAGCTACTTACGTAAGGTTAAAATTAAATTATATTTATTGCATCTGTGTATATTATATAGATTCAAAGATTTCAGGCTCACACAAAAATTATCACCAGCCAACTAAATGTTTTACCAGCTGGTTCCATGTTTTCTAGTCACAAAGATGCCACTGGAAGCAACTGGAAAGAATTTAAAAAGTTGGCTTGGTGCCCAACTAGTACCGTTTATCAGCTGAGTGACCTTGAGCAGATTTCCCAGTCTCCCTGCTCACCAATTGCGCTTCTCAGCAAGCCCGATAGCACTGGCGGCTTTGTCAGAAGGACTAACACGAAGCACGAAAGCCGAGTGGCTGAGAAGCAGGTTACTTCATCTCCCTGTGTTCACGGTCTTCACTTGTGAAATCAGGAAAATAGAATTCATGCTATGCAATTGCTGTGAAAATTAAAAAAGAAAATGACACGTTCAAAACTATTTAATAAATATTTTAGTTGTATGAAAGAGTCACGTGAACTATAAAATGCTAGATAAAAGTGAAATACTGTTAACTGTTGAAGTGAAGTTCAGTTAGAAAAAAAAAGAGCATTGGACCACAGTCATTCCAAGGCGGTACAACCCCAGGCAAAGGGCACATTTCCATCTCAAGCATTCAAGCTTTGTGCTATTTGGAAAGTTCAAGTAGATGACTCCTTTTTGGCTGTAGCGTTGTATACCTCTCCCGTCCAACGAATGTTCCTTTCTGGAACCTCTCCTCTCCTCTTTTCTTTTTAGATCACTTCTCAAAGCATAATTCCTTGAAGGACCAATTCTAAATGTTTATGTTAGTCCTGTGTGTGTATACAGAAAAAAAGAGGAAATGATACCAGGTTTCCATCTTAGTCTATGTGTATTATTATCTTCTTTATAGCAGTAAGAATAATATTCAGTATTTCCCATCCTTAAAATGTCACGTCTTCATAATTAGTTAGGGAATTTGGGAATGGAAGGTTAGCTGGGTAGAGGGGAATTACCTTCCAGAATTTGAAATTACAGAGAAGACTCAGTATGGTTTTCTTTGGGTTTGAACACCACCCCTCCGCCCCCTGCCCACCCCGCCATGGTTTATGGGTGCTGAAGAATTCCTGTCCCTGTGACTGCTGGAAATTGAGTGTTAGCCTATCTCCAGACCCGTTTTTAAGTGGTTCGATTAAGGTAAAAAAAATTCATTGGCTATTTTATTTTATCTCATTCACTTACATGACTGTTTTCGAAGCAACCAGGGTTTGTTTTTGGTTTTTGTTTTCGCTGTTGTTAGAATTTCCTCAGTTTCTCTTTATACAATACTTTGTATGTGGAGACAAAACTTAATATCTCATCTGATGGAAGAAAACGAGTGTGACTGAAGTATGAGCGTTCCTCAAATCCAGACTCACACAGTCCACAGTAAGCGAGAACGTGTGAAAAAGTGTGAGCCTTTAGCTTAAATCTGTATGAAGAAATGACTGCCCATGCTTTTACAATGTTGGTCTTATGATTTTTGAAATTAAAAAAGGAGAAAGAAGGAGACGGAAATAGAGGGAGGAGGAGGAGCTGGAGGAGAATAATGATCTTGTGGCAAAATATGGAAAGATGCAAATGAGAATCAGGTAAAAATTTCAGCTAAAGTAATGCTACTATGCACTTCTGCGCCTGTTGCATATTTAGAAGACAGTTACCTTGGCTTTCACTTTTTCTAGTGAGAAGTTCTATTCTGACTTAGCTGTCCTGGAAACACCTGCATCTGTTGTGTAATATTGATGAGCCTGAGTTTGGAGCTGCTAGCACTGTACGCTCTCTGTGGATAATAGGGCACACATAAATGATTAAAACAAGGTGACCAGAAACCTGATCTCGCCAGTCCTCCCTCAGATCAGATTCATTGATCAGCCCACCAAGGTCACTGACCTCGATTACTCAGAGCCCAGCTACTAAAATGATTAATTGATCCATTCTCTTGTTTCACTCATTTCATTTAAAGGGGAAAAAGTGTAAATATTTCCAGTGAATTGACCTGTAAACAATTGTACTTAGCTTGCTGCATCCTCTAAGACACTTATTAATAGTATGAGAAGCATCAATATATACCACAGCAGAGAGGAGTGAGCAAAGAAACCAAAGCCTTTCTTAGACATTTTCCTTATATTAAATAACCTGTTACCTCAGGTTTAATCCTCTCTCTATAATCTTTCACGTTATTCTAGCTCAAAAGGTATATAGTTATACGAATTGAAAGAATATACTGACAGAGCTGGAGGTATAATTGGATTTCTGTAGAGGAAATATTTAAGACATTTTTAAAAGCGTGTTTGTTTTTATAGTCATCAATGGATGTTGGGCAAGACATAATTTCTCTCAAAACTTCAGGTGAATGTTCTCTATTAGAACTTTCCTGCAAATGCTATTGCCTTTTTCATGGAATGATGAGCATAGAGAAAACAATAAGATCCTGGGTATAAACTAACTTATTTTTATCATAGTGATGAATAACCGAAGAATCTAGTCACTTTAAGTATCTGGACAGTGTCATGCAATATTGTTAAAGATTATTGAAATTGCTTATACGAAGTAGCATGCTGCTAAATGTTTGACAACTGTTCAGGGTGTGGGAGCCTGGATTTGCAGCTGTGCTGGTATCTGTGCGGAAGAGACACCCACTGTGACTGATTGCAAACTATCAATGCAAAGTCACTGAATGCAGAATTAGAAAGAAGTATGTTGTAGAATGGGCCAGAGTTAGCAAATAAAAAGCCAGAATGCCCAATTAAATTTAAATTTCAGATGAACAACAAATAATTATTTTAGTATAGTATAAGTATTTCCATGTAATATTTGGTACACATTTACATGAAGAAATTATTTATCGTTTATCTGAAATTCAAATGTAACTAGGCATCCTGGATTTTATCTGCCAATCCTAATGTCGATATTATAGACATAAATAACCTTGAGTGCATAAATAATAGTCAAATGGAATGATAGGTTTTAAGTTTTTATTACCTCTCTTTTGAACATGATTTAAATTGTAAGTTTACATAACTTAATTTTTAATCATGACTATGTTTGACAACTGGCTGGTGCAGTTCCTGCAAATTTAACAATCATCTTTTGCAGCACACCTCTGATATTATACTTAAGCATAACAGTTCTACACCAGAGAACTAGGTTATGAAAAGGCAACGATAGCACAGACTTTAAGTGTATCTCAGCTCACAATATTGCTATGATTTCAGAACAGCTTCTGAACATAGCTTTGTTAAATTTCATGTGGAGTAAATTTCGCCACACTGACCCATCCCAACCCCCACCTCCCATCCCTGGGGAAGTTTCTGTGCAGCAAGGAAGAATACATCTGCAGACTCCGTCCTTTCCATTTTAGGGATTTGTATGGTAGCCAGCCCTTTGTAGAACTGGGTGCTTTTAATGAAAAAGCCCTTAACTTCAAATCTTCTGCTGTTCTTTCTCTTTTCTTTCCTTTTTTCCTGTGGGACTGAAGGATGGAGACCTAAAGAAAAGGGATGTTTGTTTTTGCATCTAGCTGGGCATTTGGTCAGATACAAAGGAATTTCATTTGGAATAAAGGTGACAAGTTCTCTCTGACCCACAAAGTAATAGGATTAGGAATGTGTAGGATTGCAGTTAGGGAGAAAATATGGTTAAAATGAGCATTTAGAGAATTCATCCATTGAGGAGGCCCAAATAATAGTTTATCTAATTTTTAATTAAATAATCAAACAAAGAAAACAGGTGTCCTTCACTTTAGTCAAACATTATGCTCAAAGGGATTTTCAAAATAAATTTCCCTTTTGACATTTGGAGCATTGCAATTTTACAGTTTTTTATTCAGAAAAACTGTGCCGTGAGTAGCCACCCCATACAGATCCCTTTTCATTAGCCTGGGTTTTATTTTAGGTTTTCTTCAGGTGAGGAATCCTCAGTACAAACTCCATTTCATATTATAAAATTATGTATAACCTAATTTTTTCTCAGTGAACATCTTCTCTAAATGTTAACTTGAGTTGTCCTGGGAGCAATAAAAAAATATACTAAATGTAACATTAGAAACAGTAGTTTCTATTTTATGTCAGTGCGCATACTTGATAAAGACATCTGCATGACAAGTTACAAATTTGGGTATGAATAGCAGTAGCCAGCTAGGAAGGTCTATAATATAGCTCCTTTTGTTAATTTTCTCATTACTAAAATTGTATCAGAAATAAGAACGGTTATTAAATATGTTTGAAGTCTCTTTTATTGATTTAAGTAGTAACACTATAAAGTATTCTTATAGGATCTTCATACTAGTTTATAAGCTTTATTTAGTTTTCACTTTGAAAAAGTTCTACAGTTTCAAAGTGAAAGCTAAATAAAGCTTTGACTATACCAGGAGGCTTTTATATTATTAATAATAATTGAGCTAGACAGGATTAAGTTAATTTACTAGTATAAGAGGGTCTTAAAACCTTCTTCTAATCACTGGATTGAGTTGTTACTGATTAGCTCATAGGTGCACCCTAAAATTATGTTTAAAGATTGCATTATTTGTCAAGCTCTCTGTATTACCTAGGACACTAAGTGATGAAAATGAATTTTTCTAGGTTTTACCTTTATAAAGTTAAATGTATTCCATTTCTCTCAGTGAAATAGAAGGTGTGAAAATAAAAGAGAGATGAAAAATTAGATCCAAATAGAAATGTAAAAAGCTAGTTCAAAGTTTCAAATAAAATGTTTTATAGAGAGTGTGGAAGAAATAAAATGGTAAGAATGCAAGAGAAAGTGTAAAGAAATGATTGGATCTATGACTTGGCCTCGTTTGTACGTAATAATACAGTATTACTATTGTTGCTGTTGTTATTTGCTCCCTTTAAAAAAGAAATGACCATACTTGAGACTTTCTCTCATTCTTATATACCGGGATTGTTATGGTTGCCACAGCTGTTATTTGCTCCTGTGAACTACGCAAGCCTGCTAACGACGCTGTGGCACTTCAAATCACACGATAATAAAAAGGTCACCAAGTGATAACCCAGGATCTCGAGTCCACCACCCATCTGGGAGGCTTTGGGAAGCCACCTTGCGTCTCTGAGTCTCATTTGTCTCTGCTGGACAATAGAACGCTGGAACATATATTCCCTAAGCTTTCTCTTTAAAATTATAAAATCCTGTGACTGTGAACTCAGGCATTAACAGAAGAGCCAGAAGACCAGCTGAATTAAGTGCCTCAGTAACTCGTATACAGTTGGGATGGTGAATGAGAAGACCTAGGCAGGCCTTTCTTAGGTCTGTGTCGTTAGATAAAAGTCCCATTATGTTTTTTTTCCCATCCAAACTTGGTAGAAATTCAGAATATTAATACATGTTAATTTAATGGGGTTGGTAGGCAGAAAAGTTTCATATTTTGAAGAAACTTATCCCAGAGTAATGGATTTGTTATAGTCACAAATATTGGAAATTACACCCTTTGCCAGTTTGATTTTAAGATAATACATCAACTGAAAAATCTACGAGGGGGCATATAGTTTTTCAAAATTACTTCAGGGAATACACTGGGAACAAATGTAAAAACATCTGCTCTAAACATTCTTATCTTATTTAGTGCTTTATTTGTTATCCCAAGCATAATGCCAGGCATACAGCAAATCCTCAATAAGTCATGGAGAAAAGAGCTGGGGAAAAACGGGGACCTTGCAGAAATCTCCCAGGTGAGTAAATCCTTATTTATTCTTTGCCATCTACTACACAAGTTGTGACCAAAACATAGTAGCCATTTCGATATTCACTGAGCCTCTTGTGTTTGAGACAACACACAACTCTGCCATCTTTTCCAAGCCCGACAGTTCAGACGGACACTGATGAGGACCAGGGTCCTTGACCAGGCATGTCATCCACTCCTTAATCAGGGTGTCCTGAAGCTCCACATGCATGAGGTGTGGCAGTTAAGAGGGTGGAGCTCAGTCTTTTTCACCCCCAGCAGAGGGAAGGAAGGAAGGAAGGAAGGAAGGAAGGAAGGAAGGAAGGAAGGAAGGAAGGAAGGAAGGAAGGAAGGAAGGAAACACAAAAATAGGGGCCTGTGAGATAAATTGAGATGCTGGGTAAGTGTGAGGCTGTTAGGAACATAGTTCTCTTTTCCTTGTGAAATTACATGGATGAATTCCAGGGGTCCATAAATTCCAGAGAAATAGTGGTGTGTTTGTATAATTATAATCTAGAAAGTACATATTGCCAGTTATGTTAATGGGTTTTCTTTTATGGTGAACCAGTAATTGAAAGCAATTTCAAAAAATTAGATGTTTGTTTTGTAAGCCAGTATTTTCACAGCTGTAACTCTTCTAGAATTAAAGTTTTCTTTTTCTTTTTGCTTTAAAAGTTCTATGCTACTCAAATCTAGGAAATAAAAAGCAAAAAGCAAATTCTTAATTCATTGGTGAACATCTTTAAAAAGTTAAATTCCTCAAAGCAGAACATTCTTAGTTACAATAGCTTAGTGATATTATCCTTTGGGAAAAAAATGTTTCCCCAACAATTCTTTTTTAAGAATTTATCTTATATAAAGATGTATGTTCAAGGATGTACACTGGAAAAAAAACAAAATTTTTTTTAAAAAGTTCAACAATAGGGTATTGGATAACTACATTAGAGAACTTTTATATGCTACAGTACGCTGCTGTTTAAAAGACTAAGACAACTGCTTTTGTGGAAATCAAAATATGTTAAAGCAAACTAAAAATACAAGTAGTTAAACCAGTAGATGCCGGGCCTATCACCTTAACTATGATTCCTGATCAAAATGAGAAAGATGGCAAATGGAACCCCTAGTAATGCACTAACCAAGGACCCTACAGGAAGCAAATGGTACACTCCAGGAGGGTTTGTTTATAAGATATGGGCAGATGTGGGGAAACCACAGAAGAGTGAGATGTCCCTGGGCTAATCATAGCAGGCTTTACAACCTATAAGCATAAAGGGGCAAGAGGAGGGGGGTGAAACCAACGGGACAGAGTGTGGAAGAGGTCACCTGGAGAGGAGCTGTGACCTTGGGCCTCTGGTGGTCTTATGCCACTAGCTCAAAGCCAGTTTTCATGGAGGAAGCAAGGAAATACAGACACTGACCTAAATGTGCTCCTTCCTCTGGCCTCCTGCAGGGGCTCCGCATTGGACAAACCCACCTGGAAACAGAGAGCAAGTGAGCTTGCTAAAAGTTATCTGCAAGGTCTGCTTCCAGGGCGGAGCAGGGTGCAGAGGATGGGGAGCGGCTGGTGGAAGGGTGCAAATGGAGGATATTTGGCACAGTGAGCATGGCACACACTACTTCATAGGGTTTCTTTTATTCTATGCTTTACTGCTAATTACCACACTAAGAAAATACCTTATTGCTATGGAAAGTTGTCCACTTTATGTCAGTTTGCATCAAACACGATGAGGCCAAATGATAATAATAATTCATACTTTCTGAATAAACACTTCAGTGAACCATTCTTTAGGCACATTCTGATCCATTTGCAAATAAAAAATATCTGTGAAGATCATTCATTGCATTTTGGATAGGACTACAGACAGGAAGCATAATGTAGCATTCAGAAGAACCATGGCCAAAGTTCTCTAAAATGCATTTAAAGGGCCTGCATTAATATAGTTTGGACAGGGGTATAATTTGTTTTGTTTTTGTTTTTGTATTTGTATTTGAATTGGAGGAAACACTCAGAGTACAGAGAAGTTAATGCTTATATTACCTGCAATGGAAAAGCATTGCCATTTCTTGATTCTAAAACACACCATGAATCTGATCCTTGCTTTGAAAATATGTCTTCACCCAAAAGTAGTTTACCATATGTAGATACTATTCACCAGATATAGCACTTAAGAATCACACACTCAGTGCCAGGCACAATTCTTGGGGCTATTGATACCATAATTTATAAGAAAGACATTGTCTCAATACTGATGAAAACTTTGTTCAGAAAAAGCTTGCATAGAAGTGCATTGTATTTACATAAAAGATAAAATGTGAATAATGAAAAGAGGAGAGATGCTCGAGTTTAATTCGGTGTAGGGAGCCTGGAGCCCACAGCTTTCCCATTCCTTCTGTCCTTTGGAACACAGTTCATTCATGCAAAATCACTATCCATGTAAGCTTTACACAGTCTTATCATCTCAGGGTTAGTAGATCACCATGCCTGCTGGAAGGATTAGGGTCCAGCAAATCTCACAGATGTTTGCCCATAATTTTTATTTAAAGCTTTTAGAGAATTATTTACATCATTAAATTTTGGAATATTCTCATTTTATCATACATCCATTCAATAAATGAGTGCCTTCTGTATGTAAAGAGCTGAGAATGCACTGGTAGAGAGTCTTTGGCAGGGAGACAGGTTTTGAACAGCTAAGTGCTACGAAGGGGAAGTACAGGATGCTTTGAGAGTGTGGGGCTGTAAGGTCTTTTAGGAAGTGACATAAATGTAGATTGCTGCTTGATTTGTAGAACTTAATTAGGCCAGGGATTGCAAACTCAAATTCCTTCTGAGTGGCAGGTGGGTAACACACATGTGCATCCATAAATAATTTCCACCTGAGGTAGTAAGACTGATGGAAACATTAAGGCCCTGGGCAGACTGGAAGAAGCTGACTGGCCTTAGCATATTCAAATTCACAATTTAATGATCTCTGGGCTGGCCAAACAAAAGAGGTGTGCAGCCAAAGACAGCAGAAGGGCTGGCAGGCTCCAATGATTCAGACAGAGGGAAGAGCAGGTGCAACGGCCCTGAGGCAGGAGGGAGCCTTCTGTTGCCATGAACTGAAAGAGAGCATGTGTGGTGGAGCGCAGAGGCTCAAGGAGAGAGCGGCTCCAGTGGGCAGGGAAAAGAGCCAGTCACTCAAGGTCTCATCAGCAGGTGAAGGCTTTGGCCTTTATGCCGTGTACCCTCGGATGCTTTGAAGGTTTTAAGCAGAGAAGTGAATGAATTAGACTTGCAGTTTTGAGAGCTCACTGGGAAGCAATGTAGAAAAGGAATGAAAGCAGACAGGAAGTTGTTGTGGTTCCCCACCTCTGCTTTAATTTTTCATCTGCATTATTGAAACAACTGTGTGTGTGTTCACGAAGACTTAGCCCTGTATTCCTCACTCTAGATGAGCAAGCTGGGTGCTTCTTTCTTAGTCCTGACAATGACAATGAAATTACAGGTGTCTGAGCCCTGGAATGTAAAGACCCGAAATAAAAATCCAGCAGCTCATGCACAGAATCTTCCATCTGCTGGCTGATAAGGCCTTTGGTTCGCTTGCTGAAACCAAGATGGGCAAGACAGTCCCTATTTTCAAGAAACGTACAAGGTTGGGGAGAGAAATACTTAAGCCAATAAACATTAAGTGCTGTGATGCCAACAGCATAAAGTAAATCCTATGTATTATGGGAGCGCGAAAACATGTGCCGGGCCTGCCAGAGGTGGAAAATCAGGTGAGGCTTCACCTGCAAATTTAAAAGCTGTTGATAGATTTATGATTTTGGCTTAGTATTTTGAAAAACAACTCTCTAAAAGATGATCTCATGCAAACTTTTGACAATTAACAGACATAAATGTATAAGATTATATTACTTGTATATATAAATAATTTTCATTGTTAGTCTGTCCTTTCTTGGTGGCATCACTTTTGGCTCTTAAACAACCAATCACAAGGTAAGTGCTATGAGTCAGCAAGTCTCCATAATGTTTATTTAAAGGGAAAGCTTGACCTTAGGAAAAAGTTGAGTAAGCCTAATACATTTGGTTCTCCTTTTTAAAAAAATTGAAATGACAAGCTTTTGAAACTTTCCTACCCAATCTGACGTGATGTATTTGTGTTTTGTTGTTTGTACAAGACAAATTGGGTGAGCACTCTGACGTTAAAATTAACTCACTTTTTTCAACTTACGTTTTCATTTTTGCACTTAGGCAGAAGATTAATTTATTCCCTTTTTTTTGTCTCCCTGTGACTTTATATAAACATGTTCATATAACATCATGCTACAAATAAAACCCTAGAATTACACATCATTCCCTTAGTGAAAATCACCTTCCTTGACCTAGTAACCATTTCTCTTTATGATGTCTCTAAATCCAGATTCAAAACTCTCTAGATTTAGATCAAGTTAAGATTCTATTTTATAGCTATTTTGTCCTTGGATAATTGATGCAAAGTCTTGTGGTGTTGGAAGATCATTTTCCTGCAGAGATTCCTGCTCATGATCAGCAGAAGGGCTATACCCTATAATCTCTAGGGAAAAGGAAGACTTCAAAATTTCGAATGCTTTGCATTGTGAACTGATGACGCGGATGTTTCTCTAACACATGCATTTGCATTCACAGGCCCATGAATTACAGTGAAGTACAGCTGTGGCATGGCAGCTTAGTCCAGAAGTCAAACAAGGTTGTCGTCATGCTGACTGATTCATTTTCACAATGCTGCTCTGATGTCTCAGACACAAGCCCGAACATCTGCCAAACTGCTTTTTCCCTCCAAGCAACAAAAATAAAAAAATAACATAAAATGACAGTTGTCATCAGCCCACTTTTTACCCTGATTGATGCAGTTCTTAGCAACCAAAGTATCTACATGGGGACACATTGTAATGATTGTCGTAACTTGGAAGAAACCAAATCTCTGACCTTTTCCAGAAATGTGTGTCAATCCTTTGAGGATAAAAAATAGTAAAACCTAAAACTGAGAAGCAAAATATAGCATATCCAACTAAAAACTCTTTCTTTGAGCCAGACAGTTAACAAGACATAGAGTTATTAGTGGTAATAATAGCTAGTGACGACTGTGTGCAATGTGTTAAGACTTCTAAATATATTATTCCATTTAATTCTTGCAACTATAAATGGTAACATAAGGAGATTGTGTTGTTCTGATGTTAAACATGTCTTTTTTCTCTTCACATCTCTAAAAGTTTAAAAGGATTAATAAGATGAGGGCTTAGTACCGTGTGTATCATATAGAAAACATTTAATGCATTCATTTATTCAAAAAAGTACTCATGAATAAATGCCCCGGAGTTGTCTTTTCACTGATGTTTCTTCTAACACAGCTATTTAAATCTCTTTAAAGAAAAAAGCAAACCTTGAGAAGCACCACGAAGATGAAATTTCTCCTTCCCACTCTCAGAGGCCTCCACATGTAATACAAGAAAAAAAAACCCTGAGAAGCCGATGTGGTAGGGTGAGAAGAAGCAGAGCACTGGGTTGAATCCCATGCTTATGTCCTACTCCTGAGTCTTAGCCAGCAGCTGGTGGGCAGGTCAGATAGTAGGCCAAGGACGTATTTCCCCAACAAGCTAGACAGATCCTAGGGTCGCATTCTGGTGGACTGAGATGGAAGGCCTCGAGGGCACCCAGCCAGTGCATGTGAGTGGCTGTGCAGGGTGTGACTCAGGGCAGCCAGATGTCAGGAGCTCACCACAGGTATGCCAGGTCCAACCTGGGGGGGTCTGAGGCTGCCAGGGTATTTCCTGCTCTGAAAAGACTGAAATCAGTGTCTCTATACCTGGCCATCGAAACTGGTAAAGTTTGCACAGCTTAGTTTGACACCAGGTACTCTCAAGACCTTGCCCCAGCAGAACTTCAGACGTGTGCTCTACATCACAACCAAACAGCTCATCTGTGGGTCCAGAAAGTGCCCAGCACTTTCATGGGTCCATGCACTCGCTCTCACTACTCTCACTACCTGGGGTGCCCACCCCATCTCTACCCACCCTCATTACTTGCTCAGTGCAGAAAGCACTTCCTCCACCCACCCACCCACAAGTCAGATATGATCTTACCATCCTCAGAAATCTCATAGTACTTTCCTTGTATTGCACATTTGCCACTTCCTACTTTGAATTAGTATTTGTACCTGTAGCTTAATCTCTTTTATTTCAGATAGAGGCCCATAGGAGAGTGATCAAGTCTTCTACCTTTTTGTACTGACCACAGTACCTGGACTCAGTGCCTTAAATCATCACCCAATAAATGCCTATTGAGCTGATCACTGTCTATATTGCTGCCTTGCCTATTCTATGGAAAGTTAATGAATAACCATAATTCAATGGTATATATATATATATGCAAGTTATTGACAAAGAATGACAAAAGTGGAGAAAGCAGCTCATTATACCGCAAAGCATAAATCTGGATGTGTGTGTGTTTAAATCAATGCAAATATATATCCCTGATAATATTGTCTTACTAAAAGGTAACAAAAATCGATTCATCATTAATCATAACACAGATTTTCTGAAAATCTCGAAGGAGTAAGAGGAATGAGGTGAACAGAGGGCCTTGAAGACAGTCATTTCAGGCTTCCTCTGAGAGCTGGTGCTCTGAAAGGCCAGAAAACCTGATTCCCTCTTGCAGTGGAAACGTGTGCCTATTATCCTACCGTGAAATGCATCATTGCATAACCCTAGTCATCCTTGCTTTACTGAGAGCAAAGGAGGGAGAAGTTATGACAAGGCCTGCTGTCTACTTCGCCCCTCCCCTGGGATCTCCACAAAAGCCATGGGGGAGGGGTTGCTCCCTCCCTCTCCACGTGGGCCTTTCCCTACCAGCCAGGCTGCTGGGCCACACTTCCTACTTTCAAAGGAGAGACACACCAACCAAAGTGAAGGGATGTTTGAATGTAGGCCGGGAGGAATTCCCCATCATCAGCTAGCCTTGAGGTCTCACTAGTTGATTTCATATAGTTGGTTTTTGTGATTGGAATAAAGTATCTTGCATGACTGGGCAAGACTCATTTTCATTCTGGAAATGAACACTTAGTTCTCACCTGATGTGTTGGTAAAGTCCCCATGGTTTTTGCCCTGGGGAGTGTCGGGTGCCCTCGGGAGTATGTATCCGGCTGCACAAGTAATGCAGGCTCCCATAGCTACCAACCAACCAGAGTCTCAGAGAGAGAAGCCCTCACACCGCGTGGGAGAGAGCACCAGAGCAGTGCTGGAGCTTCAGGGGCCGGCAGGCACTCCCGTTCTCTGACAGCTGGCACTGCTCTGGAAGAGATTGCCTTTGGAAGGATGGGGGCAGTTGGCCTTGGCTGGCGATGAGACCCAGCAGGGCCCTGAAAGAAAGGTAAACAGATCGTCATTACTTTGGATTAGGAAAACTTCACTTATTGAGTAAAGGCCAGGATTCAGACCATAAATGGAAACACAGGCAATTTAAATGAGATCATCTATAGTATAGGTTTAATTAAATTAACTGAATCAAATCCCATGCACTTTCGTTCTAAAACTCTACTTTCATTAACTCCAATGACTTTCCTCTGTGACTTTGGCTTTAAAAAGATGTCAGCAGTGATTATATTGAATTTCTGCCCCCTACCCACCCCCCAGCTTTCATGGTAAAGGCGCAGTTATTAAGTGATTGCAGCTGCCAAATGTTAAGTGCCTTCAGTTCAACATAGGGACAAACAGTTGCTAAGGATGCCATCTAAGTGAACTCACTTAAAAAGACTGTGCTTTTTTTGTTCTATCCACCTGATTGTTTCCCCTGCCCCCTCACCCTCCAGAAAAGGTTTATAGTGTGTGTTCCTCATATTTTCCAAGAGGTTAGCAACTTAGCACTCATAAATTCTTTACATTTATCCATCACCAACCTCAGAAGCCAGCAATTGAACTCATAAAACTCTGTCCATCAAATTGACGGGAGTACCATCAGATAGAAAGGGCATATTACTGCCCTCTCCGCTGACCAGGCAGGAGTCCAGTGAACCTCTCCCATCAAATGGAACCTAGTGAATTATTCTCTCATGCAAGCACTGTTCTCCAAAGCTGAGCCAGCCTTATGCTTGCCTGCTATCACCCTCATGAAAGTTATCGACTGGCTTCTGAAAGGAGATAAACGTATGTGGCCAAATGGAAGTTTCACAGCTTGGATTGGCTCTGTGGACATAGATTTGCTCCAGACTAAAGTCCCAAAAAACAGTCAAATGTAACCTAATTGGAAAAACATCACAGGTGATGTTGTTACACTCTTTGGACTTTACTGGGACTAATTTCTCCAAAGCTTTGAGGTTACAAATTTTATGGGCAAATTGAAAAAAAATATGTTTTCTCCACCAATTTTGCTAACTGTATTTCTTGATGAATTCTGCTTCAAAACAGTATAAAAATATGAATTTGGGAATTGTTACTACGACTTCATTTTGTGTAGTGGGAGATCTTCTCTCCATCTTGTTGGGTGCTAAATCCTGGAATTCCGCTCCTGTCATTTAAGTTATGAAATATAGTCAAATTCCCCCCAAAATTGTAAGGTGAGAGTAATGTCTGCATAAACTATTCAGCTGTTAGGACGTTGTCAAATCAAGTTTTCTTGTTGGTGATGGTAGTTGATTTTAATAGAATTGACTTTTATAAGTGTCATATCCTAAAGCTAGCAGGGGTTCTCAACTTTGACTACACTCAGAATCACCTGGAAGCTTTGAAAAATATAATGCTCAGGCCCTACCCAAGACCAATTGAATCACAGTCTTTCCCGGGACAGGGCCTGGGCGTTGGGCTGTCTCAAAGCTCCCTTGATCAATCCAATGTGTAGCCAGGGTTGAAAATCACCAAGCTGTAGCCGGAAATGCAACTTTAAGAGGTGTTAT
>PVKM010030348.1:0-17346 GCA_004027735.1 Carollia perspicillata
TAAAAATTCATACAGTTGGGTCTGGTAAAGAAACCATTTTTAGTTGATGAGTAAGCAGAAGGTAGAGAAAGCCAGAATCATAGAATGGGTTTTATGACCTTTGCATACAAAAAACATGTTTGCATTCCAGGGTAAGCACAGTGTAGGTTTACGCTGGGCCCTCTGCATACCTACTATGTGTATCTTTGCAGTTCTCAAACTACTGAAGGGATTCCAGATGGATAAACAGCACCAATGCTAAGCTGATGATTGCTCTTCAAGGTCCACTTGTTCTTGACTGTCTAGATAAAATCTTCACTGGTATTTGCCTGGGATTCCCTACTCAATAGGATCAATAGGCTCTCCAGTTCCTCAGACTTGATTCTTTTTCACTGGAAGAATCTTGAGTGGCTCTGCAATCTCTTGAGAACAGTGACAGCTAAAACTGCCAGTATCTTTTATGTTGGTTCCTTGAAAGCCTTGATCATAGTTGCTACTTTTTATCTTGCCCTTAATTTGTAATAATGGTTTAACTGGGTGTAAAATTCTAGCTTGACATTGTTTTCCCTCTGAACTTTGAAGATATGATTACAGAGTTTTCTGGCATTTCTCGGTGCTAATGTCAGTCTCATTACCATGAGCTCGTAATAAATGATTTTCCTCTGTGCTTATTTTGCTTTTCCTCTTTGCTTCTTTTCATCAGGAAACACTGTGTTTTCAACACCAAAACATATGTCTTTCTTTAGTTCTAGTGGTATTTCCTCTCCTCCATGCTGACTGTTCTTCTTTTTTTAAAATTGAATCAAATGCACATTAAAGTTCCCCATCCCATGTGTCATGTAGCTAAAATCTTTTTCAGGCATCATACCACTTTCTTTTTGTGTTGTGTCATTGTCTTTACTTGCTCTTCTAAGTCTCCATTGCTGTGTCTGGTCCACTATTTAACTTAACTATGATTCTTCTATCAGTGAGTATATTTTACACTTTCAGCATTTCATTTGGTTCATTTAAAAATACTGCCTGTTCTTTCTTCTTCAATTCTTTTTGAGAAATATTTAAACTACACTTATTTTACAATCTCTTATGTTTTTCTATTAGCTGTAGATCCTGAGATGTGATTTCTCTTGGTTGTTGCATCTGGTGACTGTCTTTTCATGACTTGTTTTCTCACATGCTTTATAATTTTTATATTTACAAAATCTCTCCATGTAATAATGGTTGAGAACCTACGCCCTTGGCCTTGCTTCCACACAGCTTTTTCCAACACTTTCTACTGTCTCAACAACTGGCAGCTGCTGGCCTTGGTTCAGGACCTGACAGTGCTATAGCCAGGATCTGTGATTCCCTTGGCCTTTCCAGTTTGGTTCCTAGGTGCTTGCTGCAGCATCCATCACTCACTGTGTTTACATTCTAGACAAGGAAAGGGAGGAAGGGTAAAGGCCAGGGGATCTGACATCTACTCACGTCTCATTGGCTGGAATTGTGCCTTGTGCTTTTGCACAAGGTAGCTGGAAAAGTGGCCATTTAGGTTTTTCCAGATTCTACAGTAGAAGTAGGCAGGAGCAAAGAGGTTTGGGAGTGTCTATGAGGTAAGAAAACATGTGCTGTGTCTTTCAAAAAGTTTGTTATTGCAAAAATAAAAATTGCACACCCATTATAGAAAATTTAGAAAAACAGACTGGGAGAAAATAAACTTAACCCAATCTCAGCACTTAAAGCCAAGACTGTTAATAATCTGATGCATTCCTTTCCAGATTACTGTGTGTTTTCCCCATGATTCAGATCATATTGTATTTACAATGATGGATTTGACCTTTATTTATAACATGAAGTAATGAGAGATTCTCCATCTGTTGTGAAAAATTTTTGGACATTAATTATCTGCAGTATATTTCATTATGCTGCTGCACCATATTGTAACTCCCTCCCTGCTGTTAGGATTAAGGTTCTTTTTTCTTTTTCCAGTTTCACAGAACTAAAAACAACCCCGTGCTGAACTTCTTTGTGCCCACAGTCTTTCCCCCTTTGTTGTATTTATTTATTTATTTACTTAGTGAAGAAGGGAAGGAGATTTTTTAAAAAAAGGTTTGGTTTCTGCTTATAAGAGCTTTTTCAAAGAGTGGTGATTCATTTACGTTACATATCATCATGAATGAACACTATTCTCCCGTCTTTTCACGACAGTTTGAATTCAAGGTAATGTGTGAAGTATGTGTTTTTCTGAAGTCTAGTGATTCATTTGGACCTCTGTGGGGTGTTCCTTGTGTTCTCGTTCTCAAATAAAAGGTATTGGCATTTTGGCTTCAAAAACAAATGAAAAATTACAAATACAACTTGTGTTTGATTTGGGTCTAGGCTAATTACTTAAGACCCATTTAGCGATAATGGTCTCAGATAAATGCTCAGTGGAACTGCAGTTAATCAAGGGACTGCTGGTTCTCAGAACTATGCGACTAACAAGGGACTGAGGCAAGGATTTTAAGTCGAGATGCCAAGTTCAATGCAAAATATCAACCTCCTCACATTTGCAATATGTATAAGTAAACTTGAGAGAGAGGGTAATAAAATTATGTAAATAGTGTTAAGTAAAAAGTTAAATTTGCCACTTATTCCAGGTCAATAAAATGACTGTAAGGGGAAAAAAAAAACTTCAGGCAGAAGACTGGTTACATTGTGCTGTTCAGAACTTCTTAAGGGCAAAAGAATAAAAACCCATCAATTTTCCTGGGTTTAAAGTTAATTATTTGTCTTAAAATGTTATTCTGTAACTTGAACATGTATATTATGACTTGAAAATCCCAGACAGAAAGTCAAATTATACGGAAAGCCAGAAATTTCACCAATGCAGTATGTCTGCTGGTAGTTTTGCTATTTAAAAGCTTTTTTTCACATATTGCACACATACCCTTTTTGTAGGCACAGACCTGGCAGTGATGAGAACCCAGCTGGTGCGAAGAACTTTTATTCTGCAAGTGGAGAACTTATTCATTCCATGTGGATTAAATTTTGTCTTTTAAGAAGTCAAAGCCCTGTCATTTTTGGCTATCCTGCACCGCTTTCTGTGGGATTCCTTGCACCTGGGAAACGTGTATCTGGAGTGATAACAGTGCCTAGTTCCTTTTCACGTTTTCCACACACCATCCTTCAGCTGACAGTTTTCTTAGCCATGGAACCAAAGGGGTTTTGTTTGTTTGTTTGTTTTTTAAGAGTCAGAATGATATCCCTTGGGCTGATTCCCAGGAATGGGACTCCAGGATCACAGAGAACGAACATGTAGAGTCTTGGAGTATGTTGCCAAAAAGGCTGCAAGGGTCATTCTGACACCAGCTCTCTGGTGAATGCTTCACTGAGTTCTGTCCGCTCCATTGGCTGCGCCCCTTTGCAGAGGGATGGGACTGGTCTGTCCACACAAAGGCTAGTGGTGGGAGGTTTCTGCCAACCCTCAGGAACAGACACTTTCACAGACATTCACTGTTGAGTTGCAGAACATCTTCTCCCACATTCTGACCCCCTACCCCCATCTCTCAACATGTTTCTTTGCAGTGGGACATTTTTGTTTCTCTCACTCTCTCTTAATTATGACTTAACTCCTAAGACTTGAGTAAACATTCCAAGTATCATAGGGGCTGAATGGCTGGGGGGGCTGTACTCCACAATGGTATTTAATTCACCCTTCAGCCAAGCTCCATGCTCCTTACTGAGCCATTGCCATGGCGACAGTCCTCCTTGGGGCAATAAGTATGGGCAGCAAAGTCCCAATGCTTAATATGTTTGATGTTTTACCTTTCAAAAAATTCTTTGGGGAAATTCAAGTTGGCTTGTTGAACAAAATAAATAAGTTTTTTATTGTCAACAAAGGTTAAGGGCAGTAGCCTTGATAACAGGGAAAGCCTGGACTGGTCAACAACCTGCAACCAGAGTGAGCGGGTCACATCCAGTTCCACTTGAGACAAGAAAGGAATGGGAAAGCTCTTAATGGCAGTGGAAACTGACTCAGGTCCCAGACAGTACTGGGGGCTCCAACCTAAGATTAATGCTGACTTAAAATGAACCTCAGCCCAAACCCAATCTCAGTGAAATTTGGGTGGCTTTTGGCTGCCGCCACTGGAGGGATCAGGGATTTCATCTGCAGAGACTGCACTTCAGAGGCCCTAGGCCTTTCCCTCCCCTTCCGGCGGGGCATCATACCACAGTCCTCTTTAGCCTGGAAACCCTTAAAAGTGCGCCCAGGTTGCACAGCATACTGAGAGCTTTGCAGAAGCGGAATGTGTCAGCTCAGCAGGAAAAGCTAGCCTGATGTCCTCTCTCATCCTTGCCCTCTGTCTGTCCATCATTTACAATAGATTTGCTCATTTGACATTTTTTTAAAGCTTGAGGATTAAAGATGGAAATTTTACAGTTTTACGTTGTTTTAAGTATTATGCTTCTTGGCTTACCAAGCAAAGCTTTTTTTGTTTAAGTAAATTTATTCCTTCTTTCCATTCTCCCTTCTTTCTTCCCTCCCTCCTTCCTTCCTTTGTTTGTACGTGTGTATTTTGCCTGTTTAGGGGAATTCCTTCTGGCATGGGGGAAAGAGAGTGAGGTGTGGAGCCAGACCCACCCTTGCTGGAATGTTCTCCTGTGAGCTATGCAGCCTTGGCACAGGGTGACCAGCTCTCCTAGAGCGCTGGGGGAGGCGGGGTTTCCTGGCATGCAAAACTTTCAGAGCCCACAGAGACACTCCAAGAAGATGCACTCAGTTTGAGATCCCCCACCTTCACTTCCCGAAGCTTAGAAAAAAAGAACAGAAACAGTTCAAAGGTGACATAAGTATTTTTAATATTTAAGTAACAAAAGCATGCAGGCCAATATTCAATGCATATACAATAAGAGAAATGAACAAAAAATAATTACAAAGCACAAACTAACTACATGGAGACTTTTAAACAATTAAGTGTTGGATGGAGAATGTGCTCATTAAAAACTCAACTGGGGGGTGGACTGGGATGGGAGTAAAATACAGAAAACTGTACTTGAACAACAATTAAAATAAAATAAAAAAACAAACAAAAAACAACTGAGCCACATCTCAGTGCCTCAGGCCTGACCAGTGACTTTCTGGTGGTGGGAGGGAAAGAGATCACTGTGCCTCCAGGCCTTCCACTCAGATGCTGAGGACCCTTAACAGTTTCCCTGCCCTAGATTGTTCAGCTCCCTCTCCTCCCACCCCAGTTTTTCTTCTTGAATTGTTTTAGTGTTCTTCATTATCCCATCTTCGACAGAGAGTTCCATGTGTACTCTATTTGATTGGGCTTAAAACCATTGCTGTCTCAGTGAGAAGGGTCTCTGAGTTTACTGTTTTCTTTCTCGGTGAACATAATTCCTTTCTGTTTAATGGGCCATGAGCTGGCCTTTCCCCAGATATAGTCCGTCCAGCCTTAAGATTCCTATGAATATTCACCCATGTCCTTGGAGGTCACTTTTACATGATCTGTTGGTGTGAAGACATTTCTCCCTGCCAAACAATAATTCAATGGTCAGATCCCTCCTCCCACCCTGCGAATACCTCAGTTTCCTGGGGGGCCTATTCTGCCTCTGGTGCTGGGATGGGATTCTCGTGGCCCAGAAGGAGTTAGGCTTTCTGCGGCAGTGGTGTAAAAACAGGAAAGGTGCGTGGCTGCAGAGAGCTTCCGGTTCTTCAACACTCAGTGGTCTCACCACTCCAGGTGAATTCAGTGACAAGAATAGTTCTCAGAGTAACAAAGCTCACCACAGTGCCAAGTACGTCTGCTGTCAGCTGGCAGTGGCCTGTGGCCTCGAGAGTATGGACATGCAGCACTTGTATACCTAACATTGAGTTCAGGCTCATCACTGTTCAGAAAAATAACTAGTTTCACATCACTTCCAAGGACCCGTTGTGTTCCATTATTTGGTTTTTACATGGGTTACACTGACTCTACCATTATCATCTGAGTCCTGGAAACTTGAAAGGGAATTAGGACCAATGAGCATTTTATGAAATTTGAACTTAAGTATGACTTTTTACACTGGAAAATATAGACAGCATCAAAGCAATTAGTTTTTCATTTTCTTCTTTCTATGTATAGGAATGAGGTGAATTCACAGAGACAGTGTATCATTTTACTAAGACATTATTTATTCTAATGCTATGTAGAATACAAAATATATTTAGAGTACCAAAAAATCCTCTTCTCATTCTTCTAGGGATACTTTCTGGCCTGTGACAGACCCATAGTGGAGAGCTCAGGAAACCCTTGGGAGAGTCTTGCTGGAATTAGCAGATGCTCCCAACCCCCTGCAAAAATATGGAAAGTCTTGGTTTCCTCAACCTGAAATCACTTTGGTCCAGGTAACATTTAAGATCACAGCCTAAGAAAACTTGGATAATAAGCTAGAGACATTACAAATAATTTCTCCCTCTCACCTCTTCAATCAGTGTTTATTAGTAGCCAAGTTGGGGAGAGGGGAGGCAAAAATCAAATAGCAAAAAAGGATGTTTTCTGACAGACTTTCTTTTTTCTCTTTCAGATTTGTTCTGGGGGATGAGTTGAGAAATACAGAATCAATGAGATATTGGCTAGGAGGAGGGAGAGTCTATCTAAATCACTCAAGTGTCTGATAGGAATCCAAACCACATTCTATCATCAGATTAGGAAGGTTATATTAACAAAAAAGAAACAGAGGATCACAAAACGTGAGCTATAGCTTTAGTCTACATCATATCTGATAGCTCAGCTGTTTTGTGATGGAACATTTAGAGACAGAGACATTTGGCTAAAACCATCTGGCCTCACCGCAGGTGAAATGAAGGCTTTTCTATCTTCATCGGAGAGTCAAAAGCAATCAGGGATCAAGGTAAAATGTTCTTTGTTTTGGGGTGAGCTCTAATTGGGGTTTTCTTCTGCCCATGCCGAGGTGTCTTGGAGTGCTACACGTAGTCATACTTGGAAGGATGAGATTGTCCCTCGTCCTCTGTGTGGGCACCCCCATCGTATATCTTCTTGTTTTTGGTGTTGGACCCAAAGCCAGTGCTAGCCTTGAAGCCTCCGGTCCTGTAGGCGACATTGTGGCCTGAGGCATGATAAGACACGGCTTTGTAGCTGAAAGAAAAAGAAACATTACATGACCATAGATGTATTTGGTAGGAGAACAAAGCACCTCACTTACTCTGGAATGTCTCAGGGTTAGCACTGAAAGTTCAGTATCCCAGGAAACCCTTCCACCTGGGCAAACTGTGAGAAATGGTCACTCTAGGTTTTGGAACAGTGGTTTTTGGACCTCTGCAGTGGAGCAGAATTTCTTGCTTTATGTTAGAACTGGTAGTTACTGACTAGTGAGTTCCCTTTGTTAATCAATTAAAGTGATGCTGAACCAGAAACAATGCCCAGGGGAGCATGGTTATGCCCAGGAATCACAGAATTGGGCTCTGTAAGGTACCTATGTGCAGCCCATGTCCTCTAATCTGCTCAGTTGATGGATGAGATAACAGAGGTCCAGAAAGGGCAAATGATTTTCTAGTGGTTGCAGGGCTCTAATTAGCAGTAGAACTGGCCTGCGATCCAGGTCTGCCATCTCTGGGCCTATTTATGGAGTTACAGCAAAGTTTCTCAACAGCAGTACTGTTGGCATTTGGGACATATACTTCTTTGTTGTGGGGGCCTGCCTGTGCATTGTAGGATGTTTAGCAACATCCCTGGCTTCCACCCACTAGATGCTAGTATCACCTATCCACCTGCCCGCTCTGCCCCCAAAGATGTAACAATCAAAGTGCCTTCACATGTTGCCAAACATTCTCTGGGGGAAGAATTGCTCCCAGCTGAGAGCCATTGAGTTACACATATTGGAGCTAGAGGGAACCCAGGGATGATTTTTTCCCCTTCAAATAGGATCACACCTAAATCTGCTCAGGAGGAAATATTCCTGTTCTGTTTTATTTGTTCCTCATAAAAGAGAAAGTTCATCCTCAACAATGTTATTCCATATGCCCAGACCGATCCTTCTTGCTGCAGATTATATGTTAAAATGGACTTAGATCAAATATCCAATTGAGTTGGAATGGGGAGACTCACTTGCTTTCTTCAGGCACCAGGCCCTTGCAGGCGATACACATCATCACGCCCCCGATGAGTGTGAGGCCTCCAGCGACCCAGCCCACGAACAAAGCCGAACCAAAGGTGTACCTGAGTGGGGAGATGATGGCTATGAATGTGGTCGACTCACCACTGCAGGTTCTACCCACTGCACTTGACCATGCCTGTCCTGTTTCCCCTTTGGATTCCACACCTATCCCTGCCCATGCCCCTGGAACACACATGCCTTTGGGTCACAGGCAACTGAACAGGTGCCCTGGAGAACAGCACTGGCACTGAGGCTAGCTGGCAAAACAGCAGGGGGATTCTTGGACCTCTTAGATCACTGAGGCATATAGTTAATTATAGATCCCTAATCTCAGAGAAACATCTCAGGAAGTCTCCTTTCTCTCCCTATCACCAAAGAGGAATATCTTGACGGTTTAACCAGAGCGGTTTGAGAGAATCAGTACTGAGTTATTATTTCTGAAGGAATTTTGGTCCCTTGAGTTCTCACCATGGGCCAAGAAGCATTCATCTCACCCACCTCCATTAATCCTGGCCACCATCCCTGCGGGGAGAATATTGTCTCCATAAAGAACTAAATTGATGTGACCATCTTACAGATGAGAAAATTGAGGCTCGATAGGGTAATTACTTTTCCAAAGACCTGGAAGGACATGGCATTGCCAGGATTCACATGCAGGTCACTCTACCGCCAAAGTTCTCACTGTTAATCATTCAACTATACTGTCCTATGTGCATGAGGAGTGAGGCTCTCTCCCTCAACTTAGACACTCTTGACCAAGGTTAGCAAACTTATACACCTACCTTGGACAGGTAAGAGGCTTAAATAATAAGTAAAGTGGGCTGCATGTAAGGAAATATTTCACTCTCTTAACTCTTATATGGGGGTAGGTGAAGACCATAGACATGATGATAAATGACCTCAGAGTTGAGCACTTGAGTGGTGCGGGAACGTGGCAACCTGGGGAGTGTGAGCCCTGGTCAAAGGGCAGCTGCCTCTCAGCTGCAGAGATTCTTGCCATAAGGAATGAGGGCCTGGTGTTGCCAGATCTGATTTTTCTTCTTATAAGAAGGTCAAAAAAACCCCAGATGTGTGTTTGAGTGTGTGTGTCTATTACGAAAGCTCAGTCTAGCAGGTACAATGGTGCTCTGCCCAGGTCCCCTCTGTCCCTTTAGCCATTTTGGTGTCTCTCCCCCAGCTCCTGTGTTCATTTGCCTTTGCCATCCTGTCCCTGTGACTCTCCCTGGAGTTCTGGCTTCGGTTCAGCTGCTGGAGTCACTTTCCCCACCTGCACAGAGGCTGATGGTGCTGAAGCACAAAAGGCCCCACAGCTTCCTAGGATCAGGCTGAGTCCAAGACTTCATCTGAGATCACCCCCTTCCCTGTCCTGCTTGCCCACTCCTTACCCTGTCCCCCATCCTTAATAAATCTCTCGTACATGGATTCCCAGGATCTGTTTCTCATGATCTGTTACTAAGTAACCCAACCTGAGACACTTTTAATTTTAGAAAGTAGGTAATTAATTCAAGTTATAAAATAAGACATTTAGGCTAATATGAACACCTTGCAAGATGTGTGCAGGGAAAGGGCAGTTTGTAGCTCTGGTTCAGGGCTTAGGCTCTGCCAGTGTCACAGACAAAGTGGTAATGGCAGAGTTGGGGGGCAGGAAGAGGGGATGCTGGAACTAAATAAGGCACCAGAATCAAAACCCCATCAACTGACTGCCAAGATCTTTCTTGGCATCTGTGCTGTCTGTGCAGAGAAGATAAATAAGACAGAAAAAATGCTGCCCATCCATGGGGGAAAAAGGTCAGGTAGGCCAGTCAGAATCCTCTGGTATCAGTCCCAGGACTGCAGGTGGCTGCCCAAGGGAGAACCTCCCTAGAGAGGTTCTAGGGAGATGGTGTGAGAGGAAGATGGCCACCTAGTACTGGGTGTCAGATGGGTGGTAGGTGGCTCCTCTGGGAAGGGACAGTGACACTAGGCACATAGAAACTTTGGACAAGGTGGCCCTTCCAATTTGCCTGTGGCAGAAAAGGTTTCTAGGAAATGGGACTTTCTATGCCAAAACTGGGCAAGTCCCAGCTTATTTCTAAATTGCTTTTGTAACCCAGAGTACATGGGAGGACAAGGGAGGTGAATAAGGGCAACTATAGGGATCACTTCCTTCCCATTCTTGAAGCAAAGCAGGGATGTGAATGGGGACAGGAGTTCCAGGGAGCCAGATAGTGAATGGGTTTACCTTGTCCTTATACCCTGCCTGTATCCCATGATGGTGTGGCTGGAGAAATACCAAGTGTATCTACCGCATAGATGATGGGTCACTCAGCTATAATATTCATACTGCTCTTTCAGAACAAAATCTTTTTCCTTCTGGACTTTGCTGCTGCTTCTTGCTATGAGAAATGTCCCTTTGAAGTGGCTAAATGAATACACATGTTAGAATTGCTTTTCCATCTTTTAAAAGTTCTGCCCTCCTTCAGACACCAAATTATAGTGAAGTTTCATCTCCCTCTGCTACACCGTAACCTCCGTGAGAATGGGGACCTTGTCTTTACCTCCAGCACTCAGAACAGTTCCTGGCCCACAGTAGGTGCTTAATACATTTGTAGAAAGACTGAATTAATGAGTGAGAGAAAGAGTTAAGCCAAATGAGGATGAAATATTACTTTACTGCATCTTACACCTATACTGAATCTTGCTCATTTTTATTCAAGCTTTTTCCTGTCCCTAGCCAGGTTTCCATCATGGACCGAAGATGTGGGCTGATGCTTATTTACATGACTCGGTTAATAGTGCCTGTTTTCATTGCTACCACAATGGGGCCTGTGTAAGAGCGTTAGGTAAATACCGAGAACTGTTGCTGTATTTCAGTGCAAATGTCAGATCAGCTTCAACTCATATCACCAAGAATATTTCACTGAAATGAAGGTTATGAATTTACAGATCATTGTTGATTTACAATATGGCATGGCTGTCTCTGATAAATCTTTGCTGTTTCAGACATTGACAGCCACATTAGGCATATGTGTCTAATCAGATTTTTACAACAATATTCCCCATGGAAGCCTGAGACCTGGATTAGGAGGTTACCTGGTTTGAACAGTCTGCACCATCCCCCCGAGGCCAGTGTACATGTTAGCTGTAGACATCCAGAAGTTAGTAACCAGCATGTTGGCAAACACAGACACTCCAGCGATTGCACAGATACCTGTAGACCAGGAAAAAGAAAACTCCGGAGTCAGCTTTTAAAGGATCACAATATTTTTGAGGCAATGTATACTTGAAGGAGTTTAGATGAGCAGGCCACAGAGCATTCCATTCCTATAAGCATTGATTATTGCATTCCCACTATGCACTAGACATCGTGCTAGGTGCTTAGGCTCTCCTATCTCTCTAAATGTGGAGGGATTTGTGTATGTGTACAAAGAGATTTTCCATGCATTTTAGGACCAACGGTTAAAGTGCAAATATTTGGGGTTTGTTTCTTTGACAATGTCAAGAGTTCATCTCTTAAAATCATTTTCTAGAATCTTACCAAAATTATGCCTTTAAGGGTTGAGTCACATGATTACCTTAGGGTTGGAAATCTCTTATAATGGGACTCAGGTGGCAGCTAAGAGGGATCTTAGAACTCATGATCATTCTGTAGAGTGTCACTGGGCCATAAACTCAGATCTTGAATCTCAGGAGGAAAAGCTTTGAACTATGTTTAAACCACACTCGGCAGGGAGAAGCTGTGTTTCCTTTGCCAGAATAATTTTGCTTTGACATTCCTAGAAGCATGTTTGACAAGCAGAAACCCCAGGCCCTAGTTTACCTGAGATAATAAACATGATTCCAGAGGTCAGTGTCATTTTGGCTTTGGCAGAGTCCTCCATGCTGCCAATGCGGATGCACTTCAGGGCAAAGATGGACACCAGGAGGCTGATGGCACCCAGGATGATGCTCACAATCATCAGGGCTCGCACTGCCTGCAGCATGGCTGTGGGACAAGGGCAAGACACAAGCAGACAGACAATATCATCTCAGCATGATTGATCAGGCCCCAGTTTGATAAAACCAGGTAACCACAACCAACCAGCACCCAACTTCTGAGAAACAGTAAGTCCACACACTGTGACATGAACCTAGTTATTGTGAAGGGATATGGAATTGTGGGAATTTCAAAATCATCATCTGCAATCCTCTGATTGATGAAGGACATGCATGGAAATACCTGTAGAATGAGGAAATTATGAACAGTTGGAGCTGGGAGGGCCAATGGAATTTATCTATTTCATTTACTCATTTTAAAGCTTGATATTCTGGGGACCAGGAAGGGGTAATGGCATGACTAAGGTGACATTAAAAATTATTGCTAGATCTTACAGTAAAACTGAGTTGCTTTGACTTCTAACCCAAACATCTGTCTTCCCTAGTCTTTCCACATGTGCTGAATGTTTTATATAGTTGTGTCCAGTTTAGGAAAACCCAGTATTCATTTATAGCAAAAAATGAAGCAAGGTCACTAAATCATTTAACAAGGGCACTATATTTTTGCTTCCTTCCAAAGGGACTACTAAGGTCATGGTGAGCTGTAGGTTTTGGGTACATATAAACAACACTATATTGATCTCAGGTCTTTCAACATGACCATGGTTTACCAGGAGTTTCCTTTCCAGCAGTCTGTGGAAGCTGTAGGGCCTGCTGGGACTCTCCTGTAGTGGTGTCCCTCCAAACACATCCAAAGTGGTTTTTAAGGTGCCCTTAAAATGCATTGACTGATCTCCACAGTTTTCTACTGAGCCCCAGGAGTAGGCACAGGGTGGCAGTAATTAATAGGGCAGACATAATCTTTGCCCTCACAGAGCTTCTACTGAAGTGGGGAAAGACAGTCAGTAACCATACCCGCTGCAAGCATACTGAATCTTACAAAAGGAAGACAAATGAGCCCTCGCATGAGGAGTTTTAGAGAGAAGGACTGAAGAACAGTGTGACACAAAGCAGAAAGCTACACCCTACTCTTGTCATCGTAGCAATTCTGCTTTTGATGGAAAGTTGTTAAGAGCTTTCCCAGACATTAAAAAGTTTAATTCACACCCAAAGCCCTGCAATGTAAGTAATATTATTACCTCTACTTTATAATCGAAGAAATTGAGACTCAGAGGTTAAGTAACCTACCCAAGGACAGAGAGCAAGGGAAAAGGAGATGGAGTCAAACCCAGAACTGTCAAAACGGTTATTTTCTCATCATCATGCACTTTTTTGAGGTACCTTATCCTGGAAAACCTGGCAGAGGTCTGGCTGCCATCAAGGTACAAGGATCTGTATTCTAACAGAATGTATCCTACAAACTTGGAGACTTGGCTATAAAATGTCATCCTCTGAAATGGATGCTAAGAATGTGTAAAGGAATATTCTCCAAAAAATATCTGAGGAATAACCTGTCTCAGGATTATTTATAAATGTGATTCTACAGACAAGGAAGTCCTGGGAGGGAATTCTCTCCAATGTTTTTGGGAAGATTTGCATCTCAAGTATGGCCAATATTCACTCTAAGGTATGTATCATAAAGCAATTTATCATGATGGTAGACTCATCCATCAATAAAATACAATGAAAAAAGATAGGTAGATCATGTGGAATTCATGAAGGAGACTTCTGTGGTGTCTGAGGAATAGAGGCTTCTCCCTACCCAGGTATCTCCCTGTGTAGAGATGATGGTATCCAGTTACTCCAGGCCTGTGCCACCAACCTCCATTCATTAGGTTCTGATTCTCTTTTCTCTAAATAAACTTCTGGTTTTACCTTTGCTTCTCTCCTGGGAAGAGAATTCTACAAGCAGACATTATCAGTCTTGGTCCTGTTAGCAACCATATTTCCAGAACAGATGTTTTGGTTTATGGGGTGGATCAGTCCTCCAATCTGACCATTCCTGAGAGTATTGATAACAGTGTCATCTTGGACTTGCAACTGAATTCTGATACTAGAACCATGGTAACCCCACTGAGGCAAAGTGAACTCACAAGGGCCCTGGAGTGGCCTTTGAATCCTTTCCTAATATAGGAGAGTTCTAGTGTGTCTGTCACCTGTGACTTCCCAAGCCTTGCCTGATGTTTTCACTGCCTCTCTAGGATACTGGGAACAAACACCCTGTTCATTCCCTCATTGGCAAATGCAAGCATGTGTCACCTACTTGTGTATTCATTTACATCTTTCTACATTCATCCAGCACATGTTCATGTACTCTCATAGTCAAACAGCACATTCATATGCTCATCAATGAAGTCACTCATTCATTCATCAGTATTTTAAAGCTCAAATTCTCTGCAAAACCCTTTGCTGATGCTGTAGGAGGTATAAAGTTTCATAAGAAACAGTCTCTGCCTTCAAGAAGCTTATAACATGAGAAGACTACATTTTTATTGGAAATTCTGAACCTCAAATTTATTTTCATCTTGGGAATATCTTGGCTATGCAATCATAATAGAGCCACTTTCTAATAGTAGTTGTGTTGTGGTTCTAATATTCTTTAACACACACAGTTAAACCATAAACCTGTGGCTCAGGACAGCTATAGAGAAGACATTTGTGGGGCAGCCCCAGACTTCAAGAAATATCCTCAAAGCTGTTTTGTTTTGGGGTGTTACTACCAGAAAACTGGACATATGAGAAGAGGAAGGGTCTTTGACTTTCCCTTCACCTTGTCCCCATGGGCCTCTTATGAACTTCGAATCTGCACAGGAACCTGTTAGAGGTTTTAAAAACTGCACTTGTTCTGATACTTTAAGCTTTAAACTATTTAGAGAATCAAATCATTTAACCCTTTTAAGAAGCGCTTGACAAGATATCTGGTTAACACAGCCAAAACTCAATCAATGAATCAACTGCCCAACTAGCTAACCCACCAAACAAATAATAATTAACCAATGAGTTTAAAGAATGTCTTTTCCTCATGTTATGAAACAATTACAATTATCTGGGACTCTTGGCAAGGATGGGGTCATTGAATCTCTTTGACTGAGTGGGATTCTAATATTTGTTCCTGAAAACATATAACGTGTGTGCTGTGGCTGTAGCTGAGGGATGTGACCTTCCCTGATGGGAAGGGTGGCAATGCTGGCAGGTGGGAGGTGAAAGCACTGTGAGCTTGCCTGATGTGGAGAGTTGCTACTGGTATGCCATAGGAGCCCCCAGGTACTGGAACCATGGCTTGTCCCAGCTGGCCTTTGACTTAGGCTCTTGCCTCTGCTAAGTCAGGTTTGCATGAGAAGTCCTCATTTCTTTCCTGCTCTTTCTTGACCGCTGGACTTCTGATGAACAGTGACACCTTTTTTGAACCAGGGGTCCATCCTGACATTGAGCTCCTTTTCATATTTCATATTTCATATCTCCTTCTAGCTTACTCCTACCTCTTTCTTTTCTTTTTTTTTTTTTAGCTTGCAGTTGGAAAAGACACAACAGTGTTTATACCTTGTGGGGCCACTATGAGAGACACAATTCAGCCTGGATGGATGGACCAAGGTCTTCCATGCTTTGAAGACCCCTTGGGAGGTTCTTCTGAGAGCAGGAGCTGTGATAGAGACAGCTGCCTGAAAGTAGGAGAAAATGTTTTCCACCACTCATTGCTATAATCTCCCTATGTCTAGTAATGACCATGGAGATACATGGTGGTGAACTGAACTTCCTTTCCAGCCAGAAGATTTTATGATCTGGGATTCTAATCCTTTTCCATATAGAGGTAACCAGAGAAACTACTCCTAATGGAGGTAGGTTTCTCTTTTAGCTATTCTGTCTCTTACTTAATATTCTGAGCAAGAGGCATAGGCTTATCAGCTGATAACAGGTGAGTCAATGGGTTCTAAAGACTGATTCCCTGCACCAAAGGTTTGACTACAGCATTCTTTCCAATAAACAATGAGGCATTATCAGGCAGGAAGGGCGGGCAGGATTCAGGGTTGACAGAAACAAACAGAAAAAATGGGACTCAGTGTTCTTTCCCTGTTGCGAAATTTCTTATTCTCCTGAAATGAAGTGACAGGCAAGTTGATCTCAGGTGTGGTTTCCAACCTGGACTGCACCTCAACATCTCCTGGGGAAAATTTTCAAGAAATATTAATGTTTTGGCCCCAACCCTAGAGATTTTCATTTAATTATTTATATTGGTGAAGATTTTAAAATTGTTCTTCTATTACAGTTCTCCCAATTTCTCTTCCTTTGCCATCCTCCACCTATCCCACCTCCCACAGTTAATTCCCACACATAAGATTGCAAGGAATGATTTGGGAAAACAGACCTTGAGGGACCTCAGGAGGAGGTGCTAGGGTGGGGAATTGAGAGGAAAGAGTTGCCAAAGGCTGACATCATTGAGATGGCTGGGGGATATGGGTGGGGCTGATGAGACAGCAAGTCACCAGGAACCAAAGGCCTTTGACAGAGGTGGGGTAGGGAGGGGAGATGACTTTGGACAAAGCTTGGCCTCAGACTGGAAGCAGGAAGGGCTGGTGGAGGAGTCCAAAGGAGCAGAGACCAGAGGAGGCAAGTCTGAGGTCAGACCTCAGAGGTCCTTCAGGACAAGGCAGAAGGCCTAGATTTTCCATAGATCCCAGGAAACTAATATGGAGGTCCTTGTATCTTATGAAATCCTACAGAATGATATGATGCCAGCTAAGTTGTTAGGGAAGTCATTTAACCTCATTGAAGCCTAGTTTCCTAAACTCTGGAGTGGAATAGAACTGTTGTGAGAATTAGATGCTACTCAGGGTGAGCATAGAACTAAGCCAGGCTCAGTAAATATCAGTTCCCTTCCCATCTCTAAAAAGAAGTTACCTCTCTGTAACCCCACATGACTTTGACTTATACTATGTGCAAACCTGAATCCCCTCACATGGTAATGAATAGTTGAAGATTTGAAAAAGCCATGAGTCACTTCTGGCCAAGATGGAGGCATTGGTAGATACACTTTGCCTTCTCGCACAATCAAAAGAAGAACCACAAATTTAAAAACAAACAAACAAAAAATAACCAGAACTGACAGAAAATTGAACTGTATGGAAGGCTGACAATCAAGGAGTTAAAGAAGAAAAATTCATCCAGACTGGTAGGAGGGGTGGAGACAGGCAGGTGGGGCAGAGAGGATGCACAGCAAGGCTGCTGCTAGAAGAACAGGCAGTCCCACATTTGCATGTGGATAAACCGGGAGGAACAATTGGGGAGCGAGAGAAACCATGCAACTCCGAGTTCTGATGTGGGAAAAGAAAGCCTCAAAACCTTGGGCTTTAAAAACCC
>PVKM010030349.1:0-17332 GCA_004027735.1 Carollia perspicillata
GCATTATACTTTACAGTAGCTTCATAAGGTAATTCTATGATTCTCTTCATTTTACTGTTGGGGACAGAGAGAGATTGAGCAGCTTGCCCAAGGGCAGAGCCTAGACTCAAACCCAGGCAGTGGGGCTCCAGGTCCTGTGTTCTTGGCCATGACACTGTATGTACAGTCCTCCTTACAGATAAGCAAACTCAGGCAGAGAACCATGTCAGCCAAGGTGGTAAATCTCTGGAGCTGTACTTGGTGACTAAAAATACTGAGTGCATGCTAAATAAGCAAGGCTGGGTTTATTCAGTGCTGTGTTTGTTAAATATTTGATCTGGGAGAATTAAATGGCATCTTCTCTCTAGAGAACCAAAGCTGACGGGCCCAGAAATAAAATTGATGAAAATAGCCCTAATTGTAATTATCCTCAGATGCGTACAGTTTACAAAACCCTTCCATAGATGGTAGCATATTTAATCTTCTATTTAAATGATGCTCAGCAGTCAGCCCTCCACACTCTGTCCCTGCAGTTGCATCACAGAACAAGGTTTGATCACTGATGGTCTGAACTTTGGCTGCAGCCCCTAAACCTGTGACCTATGTCTACACACCTGTTGTGTGTGCCACTTGAATGCTGCCTCCAGAGATGTTCTTCAATAACAATGATAATGGCAGTGAGTATTAATCACTTGCTATGTAAAACAGGGTTACTGTTCTCCCAGGGCTAGTCTGCTGATGCAGGGAAACTGACTTCCTGGATTATTAGAGAGGAGGGTGGAGAGGTTGCCCAGGCTCAGGCTTCTCCTCCCAAATGCAGCCATGGATTTAGGATGCTGCTGCATTTGCTGGAGAGCTGGAAGAGGCTCAGCGTCTGTATCAACTTTTTAGCAAGGGCATAGTCTGTACAGAGTCAGTTTAAAGGGGATGTAAGGCCCAAGTAAACATGGTTGTAGGGCCATAAGTAATGAGCTTCTCTGGAAGCCGGCAGGTTTCAGGATGCAGGTCTAATCTCACAGAGCTTGTTTAGAGGTTACAATGAAGTGAGGCAAGGTCTTCTCCCACCCATCCATGGCCCACCTGGGAGCCTGCAGAGAGCTCAGAGAGATGACCGTGAGGAGCACTTACACAGCCCCTGGGGCAAAGTAAGGGCTTTATACGTGTTACCTATTTTTAATCACAAAGACAGTACAGACATGGTCTTCATTTTCTGCTTGAGGCATCTCCCCGTGATCTGGTTGGGTTGAGAACTGGGGTCATCGCCCTAGCTGCAAAAAAAAACCCCAAAAAACAAAAACAGTTGGCTGGGTCAGAGTGTCCTCCTGGGCATTTGAAATGACCAATGAGAAACACACACACACGTGTGTATGTGTGTGTGTGTGTGTATTTGCACAAGCACCCGAGTCTTATCTAGTGAACACTCCGCCTGCCATGTACACCCATGTGCATTCACGCACAAACACATACGTACATGCACGCACACACAGCCTCCCGTCTGCCCTCACATCGCTCACTCACCAGGCATGGTGCTTGCCCTCCCTCTTACCTAGGCTCGGCTAGTTCTCCCTTCATCTTCCTCACAGCTGCAGTCTTGTCCTAGTAATGAGAATCAACAGGATTATCGGTCAGGAGCTTCATCTACATTGCTAAATTCAGTCTTCCTTCACCGTACCCCCTCAACATAGCCATTGTCATCTCCATTTCACAGATGGTAAAATTAAGGCTCAAAAAAAGGGGGAAGTGACTTGGCCCTGGTCAGATAGCCAGGAGGTAATGGGCCTGAACCCTGAACCCCATCTGCCCCAGCCCAGTGGCTTCTCACAGTTTGTGCTCCCTGTTCCCTTTGTCACTTCCCGCTTCCCCCACCCCGAGAGCACTAAGGATGTCTCCCATGTTGATGCCCCTGGGGGCAGCAAGCCTGTGGAGGGAGCAGCTATGGCCTTCCAAGCCAGATGCTGGCAGTACAACTCTTCCATCCACTTACAACTGGGAGACCCTGGGTAAGGTGTCATTTCACCTCTTTGAGGCTCAACTTTCTTGTCAGTAGAAGGGGACTGAAATGCCTTCACGCTGCAGGTATAAACAGAGCAAGGTGTGTCAGGGCCCAGAATGGCTGCCATTTGATCATAGGTACCAGATCCAGGTAGGTTTCCCTCTCCTAACCAGCATTCAAAGCACCCCCTTCCACCTGGGTTTTCAATGGTAAAGCTAACTGCTTATAGCTCATTCTATAGCAGGCATGATTGAAAGTGTTTTACTTAGATTGCATTTCATCCTCACAACACTGGCAACAAGCATAGATACAGAAGAGATACAGGCATCTTTACAGAATAGAAAACAGAGGCAGAGAGAAGTCAAGTTGTTGTATGAATGTCCTAGGGCTGCTGTGACCAAGGTCCCCAAATTGGGTAACTTACAATAACGTAAATATTGTCTCACATTTCTGGAGGCTAGATGTCCAAGGTCAAGCTGTCAGCGGGACTGGTTCCTCCTGAGGGCTGGGAGGGACAATCCGTTCTGTGCCCCCTCTGAGCTTCTGGTAGGGTCGCTGGCAGTCTTTAATGTTCCCTGGCTGGTAGGAGCATTGCTCTAATCTCTGCCTTCATCTTCCTGTGGTGTTCTGGCCATGTGAGTGACTGTGTCCAAACTGCTTCTCTTGATAAAGACACTAGTCACATTGAATTAGGAGCCCACCGGACTCCCGCATGACCACATCTTAACTGATTACATCTTCAACAACCCCATTGCCAAATAAGGTCACGTTCTGAGATACCGAGGGTTAGGACTTCAAGGTGTGAGTTTCGGGGGAGACACAATTCAACCCATTACAGGTGTATCATCCAAGATTACTCAGCAGTAAATGGTGGAGCCAGACCCTGACCGGTGTGGCTCAGTGGGTTGGGCATCACCCTGCATGCCGACGGGTCATGGGTTCCATTCCTGGTCAGGGCACATGCCTGGGTTGCAGGTTTAGTCCCTGGCCAGGCATGTGCGGGAGGCAGCTGATTGATGTTTCTCTTTCACATCAGTGTTTCTCTCCTCTCTTTCTTCCTCCCTTCCCTCTCTGGAATCAATAGAAAAAGAAAAGGAAACATTTTTATATGGTGGAGCCAGGCTTTAAGTCCAGTTAGGTTGGTTCCAGCATCTGTGATCTTGACCATGCCGCCGATAATGGCCTGAGCGCCCCCATAGGTGCATGGAGGGCGGGATTCCTGGGAAGAAGACATCATGCGCCAAGTCCAGCTACGCTGCTTTGGAAGCTCTCTGGCTCCCCCAGACCAGCCTCCATCCCAGTGGTGACTCAGAGGCTGCCTGGGAACACCGGGGGCGGCTCCTCCAGCAACGCCACCCGAGCACAGGAACACTTCGTTTGTTAAAGTAATTACAAACGTAATCGGTGCTATTAAATGCCTCCTCTATTTCTCTGCCGCACGCGTTCCCCAGCGTGCCGAGTTATATGCCTTTCCTAATCATTGCTGACAGCGACTCTACCCCCTCTCCCCGCTCCCTCCTAACCTGCCATCCTCGGCGTTGATGGGTTTTGAGACAGTTTGTTTTAATGTCGGGATCTACATTGCTGATAATTATATACACATACCCCATTTGCTGGGAACGCACTGCTCAAGTGAGAGGCTGGGCTGACAGCTCCGCCGCCCCAGCCCTCCTGTCAGCTGCAGACAGGGGTGCATTCTGAGGGCACGGGTGCCAGTTTCATCACCGCCCTGGGAGCTTACTCGGAGCTGGCTCTCTGTGGTGTCAGATGACAGTCCCTGCAGGGTTCGAACTAGACTCCTCAGTCCTTGACAGCCCAGACCATGCTTCTCACCCACTCGGCCTCTCCCACAACACCTAGTGCTGAGCCCTGAAGAACACGGGCTGGGGGTGCTGACTGCCACACAGTCGAAAATCCATGGATAGCTCTGGACTCCTCCAAAAGTTAACCACTAGCAGCCTACTGATGACCGGAGGCCTTACCAATGTCATAAACAGTTGAGTAACACATCGTTTGTATGTTACATGTATTACATGCTGTATTCTTACAATAACATAAGCTAAAGAAAAGAAAATGGTATTAATAAAATCTTAAGGAAGAGAAAATACATTTACAGTACTGTATGTATTTACTGGGGAAAAAAAACCCTTTATAAGGGGACCTAAACCTGAGTAGATAGAACCTGTATTGCTCAAGGGTCAAGTGTATAGGCATGGGTTTGGAGGTCAGGCAGCCCTGGGTTCGAATCCTGGCTTTGTCGCCTACCAATGTTTCCTCATGATTAAAATAAAGGTAACAATAGCTAAAAGAGTAGTCCCAAGGGACACTTCCTGAGCTAATGTAGATAAACAGAGGGGGCTGGGGTGTTAATCAGGGAATTTAGCTGTAGGAAAGCAGGGTCATGGTCATCTACAGCATCAAAGTTGCCTACAAGGGTACTGATGTCTGGCAGAACTGACCCTGCCTCTCTCTGGCTGTGTGACCCTGGGTAAGCCACTTGCCCTCTCTGTTCCTTCATTTTCCCTGCACAATGGGAATGATACTAACAGCATCTACCTCCCAGATTAAATGAGATACATGTGAAAAGGACTTAGCATAGTACCTAACACATAGTCAGCATTCAAGAACTGTCCTCTGTTCGTAGTCTCCCACCCTCCTGGTGCACAGAGAATCACAAATGTTAAGACGTTCAACTTTCCGGCCTCAGATTCCAAGACACAGTAGGGAGACCAGGGCTCTGTGTCTGCAGGTCTGTTTTAATTTCTCTTGTTCTGCCTGTACATCTTCCTCGGGGTACCTGCTTCTTTGGATGAAGATTTGAATTGTTACCTCCCAGAGCCAATAATACATCTCACCTCTCTACAGACAAAAGTAAATATAATTAAAAAGTGATTATAATCAGGGGCTACATTCATAAGCTTTGCTAGACCTAATTATACAGCGAGGGCAAGTCTCTGGGCATCAAAGGCTTCCCGGGTGGGACTCACTGATGCTGTCAGCTGCAGGCTGGTGAGCGGGGTGCAGGAGTGAGATGAGGGCTGTTGGGGGCAGGCTCTGAGCTGCAGGCGGAGACTCTAGTTGCTCTAGTCCTGAGTTCATTCACCGAGAAGCACTTATGAGCATGATCCATGGGTCAGTCTTTCTGTCAAGTCTTGTTTGGGGAGAGGGGCTCGTCGGCACCGGCAAAGTGATACATTCGTAAAAGGGCATAGGACCTATAGATGGCATCTAAGCACATGGAAAGATGCTCTGCGTCCCTAGCCATCAGCGAAATGAGAATCAAAACCGCAAGGAGATGTTACTAGACACCCATTGGAGTGGCTGAAATAAAAAATAATGACAACACCAAACGCTGGGGAAGGTGTGCAGAAACTGGATCACGCGTACATTGCTGGGGGGACTGGAAAATGGGACAGCTACTCTGGAAAGTACTTTTGTGGTTGTAGAACCAGAGAGACAAATACGGTAAGACCAAGCCATGGCACTCTTGGGAATTTGTCCCTGAGAAGTGAAACTTTACATCTGTACAAAAGGCTTGTTCATGTGAATCTATAATTACCTCAAAATTAAAAACTTAGTTTTTTTAAGAGCTTCCTACTGACTTTGTAATATAATTCAAATTCTCGTCTTGGCCTGAAGCCCCCCAGTGACCTCCCAAATCATCCCATGATGCCTCACGCTCCACACTCCAGCCACTCCAGGCCGCTTTCATTTTGTTTCTCACCTGATTTCAAGCCTTACTCTGTGGCCTTCCTTCTCTGGGGAGTGCTTTCTCCCCCACTGTCCTCTCAGCTCACTCCTCATCATCATTTGGGATTCAGCTTAAATGTTGCCTCCTCGTGGAAGCCTTCCTTGATTTCCTCCAAAGCAGCCCCTCCACATTCTCTCTCACTGTCCCCTTTACTTTTTTCATAGCACTGACAGCAATTTATAATTATTAATGTGTTTTTTGGCTTACCTACTTGTTTAGTCTTCTCTGCTAGACTATAACCTTCTTGAGGGCAGGGACCATGTCAACTCTTCTTACTAGCGTTTCCTCCAGAGTCAGCTGAGTAGCTGGTACTTGGTGGAGACTCCTTAAATATTTGCAGACAGAAGGAGGGGAGCACGGGAGAACAAAAGGGCAGGAGGGAAGGAAGAAGGAAGAAAGAAAAGAAACGAGGGAAGGGGGCAGGGAAGGAGGAAAAGGGGAATTGGAGGGAGAGTGGGGTGACTTTGGAAGATGCCACCTTGGCATCAACAGGACCTTGGCTGTGGGCGAGGAGGGAGAGGGAGGGGCCAGGATGACACCTGGCTTCAGTGTCCGGGCAGATGCAGGTACCATTTGACCTTCCTGAGAAAGGAGAGTGTTTCTGTGGGGAAAGGGGGCAAGTATGAGTTCATTTCCAATGTGCTCATTTTCTCCATCTCTAAGATCTTCCGCAACTGGTTATCTTGGGCATACAGACGGCGCCCTTATTGAATCCATATAGAACCATTGACTAGCCAGCTACTCAAAAGGAAAATGGTTAAAACTGAGAATGAAAGTAATGAGCTCCTTAACATTTTTTAAACTCTAAGACCTGTTCATTGATTCACTCATCTTATGATAGAAGGTGAAGATTTTTCCTTCCATGCGTTTTGCTATTGGAGTTTCATGTAATTTTCACGCATTGACTCTGAACCTTAACAGTCACCTCCAAGACATGACCCGATGCCAGGATTTCCCCCCAGAAATTCTCACTATTTTTTTAAATTATATTTTATTAATTATGCTATTACAGTTGTCCTGTTTTTCTTCCAGTGCCCCCCTCCACCCAGCCCCCTCCATTCCCTCGGGCAATTCCCCCACCATTGTTCATGTCCGTATGTCAGGCGTATAAGTTCTTTGGCTACTCTATTTCCCATACTGTACTTGACATCCCCGTGGCTGTTCGGTAACCACCTATTTATACTTCTTAATCCCCTCACCTCTTCACTCATTCTCCCACACCCTGCTCCCATCTTTTGTTTTTTATAATCAGTTATTAATATATATGTATTTATTGCCATTTTGTTGTTTATAGTTTTGATCTTCTTTTTCTTAAATAAGTCCCTTTAACATTTCATATAAAAATGGTTTGGTGATGATGAACTACTTCAGTTTTTTCTTGTCTAGAAAGCTCTTTATCTGCCCCTCAATTCTAAATGACACTTTTGCTGGGTAGAGCGATCTTGGATATAGGTCCCTGCTTTTCATGACTTTGATTATTTCTTGCCAATCCCTTCTAGCCTCCAAAGTTTCTTTTGAGAAATCAGCTGACAGTCATATGGGAACTCCCCTGTAGGTAACTAACTGCTTTTCTCTTGCTGCTTTTAAGATTTTCTCCTTATCTTTAACCTTTGGCATTTTCATTATGATGTGTCTTGGAGTGAACCTCTTTGCATTCATCTTGTTTGGGACTCGCTGTGCTTCCTAGACTTGCATGTGTATTAGGGAAGTTTTCTTTCATTATTTTTTCAAGTAGATTTCCAATTTCTTGATCTTTCTTTTCTCCTTCTGGCACCCCTACAATGTGAATGTTGGACCTCTTGAAGTTGCTTATACTATCCTCACTTTTTTGGGTTCTCTTTTCTTTTTGTTGTTCCGATTGGTTGTTGTTGTTGTTTTTTTTGCTTCCTTATGTTCCAAATCATAGATTTGATTCTCAGCTTCATCCACTATACTGTTGTTTCCCTGTAAATTGTTCTTTCTTTATTTCAATCAATGTATCCTTCATTTCCGACTGGATCTTTCTATGCTGCTGAGGTCCTCACTAAGTTCTTTGAGCATCCTTATAACCAGAGTTATGAACTCTGCATCTGATAGATTGCTTATCTCCATTTTGTTTAGTTCTTTTTCTGGAGTTTTTATCTGTTCTTTCATTTGGGCCACGTTTCTTTGTCTCCTCATTTTGGCAGCCTCCCTGTGTTTGTTTCTAAGTATTAGGTAGAGCTGCTTTGACTCCGTGTCTTGGTAGTGTAGCCTAATGTAGTAGGTGTTCTGTAGGGTCCAGTGGCACAGCCACCCCATCACCCAAGCTGGGAACTCACGGTGTGCCCTTCATGTGAACCGAGTATACCCTCCTCTTGTAGTTGGGCCTTGGAAGCTGATGGCTGGTCAATAGGAGGGATTTACCCAGGCCAGCCAGCTACAAGGATTATCTGTGACCACTTACCACAAACCTCTGCCCTCCATAGAGTATCAGCTGTGCAGGGGCAGGGTGGTAGAGCTCTAATGTGGTCTATAGCCGTCCACTGGGTGTGCTGGCCAAGGTTAGCTGGGTGTTTCCTGGGTGGTGCAGGCCAAGGTTAGCCTCAACCTGTATTTTGTCCAGTGCCACCCTGCCTGAATTATGAAGCAACTGAGAAGGCTGTACCTTGTGCTAGGCTTGAAGGTTCCCAGGTGAACCCAAGCTGTGAATCTAGGCTGGCTGCTGTTAGTTCTGGGCCTGGGGCTCACTGAGACCAGCTGTTGCTTGTTTGAGAGGATTTAGGAAGTTGTGAAGCATAAGCTAAAACCATTCATATGGAAAAGCAGCTTGAGAGGGCCCATAAATTGGGTGCAGCAGAGTCTCTGGGGATCTTCAAGGCAGGTCAAACAGTGTAGCCACGTTGATGGAGTCTCAGATATGGCACTAGTCTGCCAGCTCTGTTAGGGGGGAGGCCCAGAAAAGGGACAATGGCCTCTGCTCATCTTGATGCCTGACATCTCAGCCTCCCTCTGCACACTACTGGTGCCCCTCAAGCCACCACCCCATCGCTGGAGTCCAGAGGAAGTGAGCCTTAGCAGGTGAGTGCATGTGTGGGTTCTTGAAGAGGAACTGCTTAGGGCTCCAGCAGTTTCTTCCACCAACTTAATCCCTGCTGGTTTATGCAGCCAAAAGTTGTGGGGACTTTTCTTCCTGGCACTGGAACCCTGGGCTGAGGGGCCCTGTGTGGGGCAGGGACTCTTTGCTCCCAAGATAGCCCTCACATGTGGTTGAGGGAACAGCGAATTCCTTGTCTGCACCCCTCCTACCAGTCTGGATGGATGTGGTTTCTTTAATTCCATAGTTGTCAGACTTCCATTCAACTCAGTTCCTGATGGTTCTGGGTAATGAACCATCTGGGTAATGAATGTTCTCTAGTTTAGTTGTAGTTTTGATGTGGTTGTGCAAAGAGGTGAGCCATCTCTGTCTATGCCGCCATCTTGGCCAGAAGTTATCTCTCCTTGTTCTTGAGTCTTTTTATAGCATTCCATTTCATATTCATAGAAATATTTATTTTTCTTTTCACACCCAATGTAATGTAATTGGTTTACTTAATTAAATCGTATAATTATAATGACAAGTACAACTGGCATAAACAGGTTTGGGAGCAGATGCAGCTGACTCGGAATAAGCATGCACCATGGCTGAGGAGTATCAAGTGCTCGGGAGAATGGGAGTGAGGACTACCAGCCATCAGTGGGTGAGGGGCGTCAGTTATTATATTTTGTAGAGAGAATGAGAGAGTCTGCAACATGGCAGGTTGGTTAAGCAGAGGTTGGCAAAGATTCAGTTATTTACTTAAATGTTTAATATATTCATTAAATAACTGAATGAAAGCTGGGATCTAGTCTCAATCATCCCTCTGGTCTCAGTGTCCTTGCCTGTAAAATGCGCCTAAGATTAGTTAAGTGGCAAAGTTGTTGGGGCACGAGGTCAGGACAGTGGATAAACCTGGTGCACCTGGCACCCGCCCAAAGCTGGGGCTCAAGCAGATCTTCCCAGAGTCTTCAGACTGCAAGGTCTGCCCATGGACAACTTTTACAAAAGCAGCCTGCAGCCCCCTTGCTTGTCTCCCTGATGTTCACAAGACATAAAATGGAAGTCGGATTTACGGTGTCCCCAAAACTAAAGGACAAAGGATAATCAAGTCCTCCCTTCTGGAAAAACCCTAGGCAGCCCATTAAGCAGAAATGATTCAGACATTGTGGTCAGGCAGACTGGGTTCACTTTTATTGCCTTCTTGTTGCCATAAGAAGAATATTTATCTATCTATCTGTCTATCTATTTATTTATCCTATTCATAGACATAAAATAGGAAATGGAATGCTATAAGAAGACTAAAGAACAAGGAGAGATAACTTCTGGTCAAGATGGCGGCATAGACAGAGATGGCTCACCTCTTTGCACAATCACATCAAAATTACAACTAAAATAGAGAACATTCATCACCCAGAACCATCAGAATTGAGTTGAATGGAAGTCTGACAACTATGTCTTCCTGGGCAAGTGACTTAAAGTTCCAGAGCCTCAGTTTCCTCATCGGGAAAACAGGACTTAAAATTAATGTACACAAAGTGGCACATAGTAGGTAGCTCATAAATCTTAGTTACTACTACTACTACTACTACTACTATTATTATTATTATTATTATTATTATTATTACTATTATTATTGAAGGCTGGGAGAGACAGGCAGCCCACAGGACAGTCTCTGGTCACACAACAAATGAATTTTGCTTTTATGTCCTAGAGAGGAAAAAGCAATTTGCCATTTCCTCTCCCACTTAAATTGATTGCAGTTTCCTTCTGATTAATATTTATGAAGCTGGCTTTGCACCTTTGCAGGGAAAGGGCCCTGTTTGTTGAGCAGAGGTCCATAAATCTTTATGGTAATTATTCTCCCCAGTTTCAGCCCCCCTAGAAGCAGAGATCATTGAAACAAGGTGTCCATGAATGTAGTGGGTAAGGAGATACTGGCCATGGAAAAACTAGATACGCAAAACCACTGTGAGAAAGGTGCTGGGGGAAACCAGAGTCTCCCATACCCCTGAAATATCAGGGTTAGAGGGTCTTCAGGGGTTGTCTGGGCTGATTTACCTGCCCAGCATTAAGCCCACCTGCTTTGGTCACACCACCAATTGTTACTTGGAAGCCCTCACTTCCCACCTGCAGGGGGTGTCCAAGATCTAGATCTGGTCAATTAGCATAGTTCAGCCCAATTCCCCACTCTGATTGGTTTATAATGGGCATGTAATTCAAGCTGGCCCAATCAGAATGAACCTTGGGACTATCACAAAAGAGGTGACGCTAAACTAGGAGAATATGAGCTTGGAAGTGCCAGAGGTAACTACATGGAGAGAAGCTGTCTGAGAGGTAAACCAAACCACAATCTCTGGGAAACAGATGAAACCAATTGTTAATGATACCATTTGAGTACTGGATGCAGCTGAGCCTGAGGTCCTACTCTCTGATTATTACAGTTATAAGAACCCATACATGATTATTATTCCCTGAAGCTAGTTGAGTTGGACTTGTATGGAAGTTTACCCCTTCATCTGATAGATAAAGAGGAACATGACTTGTCCAAGGTCACGCCACTAGCTTATGGTGGAATCCAGTGTGGATAGATGTTTGTATTTTAAAACTACAGATGAGACAAAACTACTTTTAAGAAGATGCTGGTAGCCAGTGTTGGCATGGTATGAGGAAATAGACACTCATACACTAACTACAAAGGGTGTGAATTGGTAAACCTCTGTGTGGGGTGCAGAATTTTGGCAACCGAATAGTTAGAAATCATGTTGATATTTAATGGACAAATAGATCATGATACAGGAACCCTGGACACATGAATCTGCCTAAAAATATGTGTACATTCCCATTCAGGGAATCCCGTAGAAGAATAAGTCCAAAGAAAATGATCTAAAAGGCCTTCAAAGATTCGGGCACAAAGATGTTCATCGCCCCCTTGTTCACAATCACAAAATGTGGGAGGAGGAGAAACCTTATTAGGGCAAATGGTAAAATAAATAGGATTCATCCATAAAACAGAATACTGTGAAGTGGTTAAAAATGATGCTTCTGAAGAATATCTTACTACATAGAAATATGTCCAACATCTACTGAGTGGAAAAGGCAGGTTGCAATCTGATTTTTGCCCGAGGAGATCACATGACCCACATACCGTATTTACGTGCCCACGCACACGAGAATGCCACGCCGAATGTAAACAGCAAGACAAAAAGCCAAAATGTTAGCAATGTTTATCTCTGTGATATTTATTTGCTTCTTTGCACTTTTCTGTGGTTTCCAAATATACTACAACAAACATGTGTTACTTATGTAATCAGGAAAAAACTGAAGTGTAATAGAAAAAAAATTAAATTATGCAGGTTGGTAAGAAATAACTGGGCCAGCCAATGATGGGGATGCGGCTCAGCCTTCGTCAGCCACTTTGCGGACTCCACAGAGGCTCTGAAATAATTGCCTTGACAATAGAACTGTATCCATAGCCTGAATTATTACAGCAGCAAAATCCTATTAAATGGAGAGGCAGGCAGTGCACTAAGTGTGCTACATCCTAAATCTCTCAGAGGCCCCTAGGAAAAGGCATTGTTAGCCCCATTTTACAGGCAAAATAGCTGAGGCTCAGAGAGGGTGTCTTGTTCAAGCTCACCCAGTGGGGCAAGGGGCAAGGTTGGAATTCAGACCCCATCTACCTGATTCCAAATTGAGCTTGTGATGCCTACTCTTTTCTATAGTGTCGTGCCTGCCTGGAGTGGCTTCATTTTGTAGGGAAGATAACTGGGGCTCTGCCAGATAAGGACATGAGCCCAAGATCACACAGCTAGGTCTGAAGCCCCGAGTGCTACCTCTTTCCTGGTTGCCTCTGGACCAGCCTGCCTCTGGGCTGCAGTGGGAGGGAGGGGTGGCCTCTTCTGGGTCTGGACTTTGGAGAACTGCCATGTTAATTACCAAAATCAATTTGGGCTCCTCCCCTGTAACTCCGAGCCTGCTAAGCTCTTGTTTCTATGGCCTGCAAGCCCCAAATTGCCCACAGGTAATGGAAGTCATTTCTGAAGAGGTCTTTATTGTTACCAGTAAATGCCTGTGCTGTGAGCCAGCAACCAGTCCTCAAACAAGTGCTGTAGAAAGGGCCTTTGAGAAGGAAGCGGAGGAGAAAGCCCATTCTACCCGACCGTTTCGGAACGGTGTCCCTGGCCCACTGTTGGCAAGGCAGCTGCTGAGAGAGAAGTTCAAGTTTAAGGTCAGACTGAGGGTGGAGATGGATTAATGCTATTCATCTATACTCTCTTGCCCAAATCTGTTCTCTGAGGCTTATAGACCCATCATTCTTCCAACACTTATGGAGCACCTGCTGTATACCTGGCGTGATGCTAGGTGCTAAGCTTACGGAGATGGTAAGGACACAGTTGCTTCCATGGGGAGCTCATGGGCTGGAGTGGGAGGCAGAGAGGGAGACAGAGCTGCTGTCATTAGAAGGGAGATGCCCTTCCCCATTGATTCACTTGGGAAGTGTTTAGTAAGTAGCTACTCGGTGCCCTCACACTGTGCTGGGACTGAGGGCTTAGGCTGGGTTCTGGGGAAGGCAGGCCCTGAGACAAGGTTCACGAGCAGTAAAGGGTCTTGCAGAGGAGCCCCCGTGGAAGGATGAGAAGCTATATATGCAGACTGACACTGGCCTTGGCCCAGCCCACGAGAAACCCTGGGGCTAGAATGACCTTTCAACCTTGTCCCAAATTGGGCCAAGAGGACCAGGCCTTTATTCTGCAGTCACTGGGTGTGGGCCACCCCAGGGAGGGTGTACCCTGGGGCGAGGCAGCTCTCGGTCCCACTGAACATACCTGAGGGGCTGAGAGCCGGGGCATCGACCAGCAGCACTTGGGAGGGGATCTGGGCCGTGTACCCCCAGGTCCATCATAGAAGAGAGAGCAATGAACAAGAAAAACACAATCCTCGTGCTGTGTTTCCTCTGACTGAGAAAACCTATTCTTCCTTTTTTTTTTGAATCTTCATTGGCACTTTATTCAGATGGCCGGCAATCTGAGAAGATGGTGGGTTTGTACCCTAATAGACCGTCTCACATTTCCATTCAAGCCAGCCTTTTTTGTAAGGGGACAAAAGTGTAGGTAAGGAACTTAGAATCCAGGGAAGAGGTTAATCAGGTAAACACTGCAGTCCAGCAGTTTCCTGAGCATCCTTTCATCCACTGACTGCTCATTTTCTTTCTTTTTTTTCTATCTTTATTGTTGTTGAAGTACAGTTGTCTCCATTTTCCCACCACCACCACCACTTCCCCCCACCCAGGCACCCCCACTCCCCAGCTTCGATCCTACCCCGCTTTGGCTTTGTCCACGGGTTCTTTACACCTGTTCCTCGACAATTCTTCCACCCTTTCCCCATTATCCCCTCCTCGCTTCCCTCTGGTTACTGTCAGTTTGTTCTTAATTTCAATGTCTCTCATTATATTTTGCTTGCTTGCTTGTTTTGTTGATTAGGTTCCACTTATAGGTGAGATCATATGGTATTTGTCTTTCACCACCTGGCTCATTTCACTTAGCATAATGCTCTCCAGTTCCATCCATGCTGTCACAAAGGGTAGGAGCTCCTTCTTTCTTTCTGCTGTGCAGTACTCCATCATGTAAATGTACCAGAGTTTTTTGATCCACTCGTTTACTGATGGGCAATTAGGTTGCTTCCAACAATTGGCTATTGTAAATTGTGCTGCTATGAACATTGGGGTGCATAGGTTCTTTTGAATTGGTGTTTCAGGGGTCTTAGGGGATATTCTCAGCAGTGAAATTGCTGGGTCAAACAGCAGTTTCATGTTTAGTTTTGAGGAAATTCCATACTCTTTTCCAGAGTGACTGCATCAGTCTGCAATCCCACCAACAGTGCACTAGGGGTCCCTTTTCTTCGCATCCTCTCCAACATTTGTTTATTGATTTGTTTATAATGGCCATTCTGACCAGTGTGAAGTGGTATCTCATTGTGGCTTTAATTTGCATCTCTCTGATACCTATCAATACTGAGCATCCTTTCATGTGTCTCTGGGCCCTCTGTGTGTCCTCCTTGGAGAAGTGTCTATTCAGGTCCTTTGTCCATTTTTTCATTGGGTTGTTTGTCTTCCTGGAGTGGAGTCATGTGAGTTATTTATATATTTTGGAAATCAAACCCTTGTCTGAGATATCATTGGCAAATGTATTTTCCCATGCAGTTGGTTCCCTTTTCATTTTGCTGGTAGAAAACCTATTCTCTGGAATAGTTAACATCAAGCAACCAAGGAGGGAAAACACATTCACTCATCCATCCATTCATTCATTCATCTGTTCAATATCGTGTGCCAGGTACTACTAAGCATAACAGCCACCACAAGAGAAACATGATCCCTGACATCACAAAGACCTTAGACAGAGAGACAGTCCCATATAAATTAGTTTGGAATAGGTATGCAAGAACTATAAAGGAGAAGCAAGACATGGGTTATAATGGAGGTACATGTACCTCTAACACTACACAAGGTACAAGGGCATCATCTGTAAAAAGTAATTAACACTAGGGTGATACATTCAGGGAAGGCTTCCCAGAGGAGGTGACATTTGAGCCGAGGCAGAATAGAAGTTCCCAAGAACATGGACACACAGGGAGAAACATTCAGAGGGACGGAAGGAGCTTGCGCAGAGCCACAGAAGTACAAGGTCATGCCCCCCAAATGGAGGAAAAGAAGAAGCCCCCTCAAACCGAACTTTGGGATCTCACTCTTTCCCAAGAACCAAAAGGTGTTAAATGTTCCTGAACACACAGCACGGTCTGGGAACCAGCCACTGAAGCAACCAAGTCTCTCCCTTGAGAAGTGTTTGCCAATGAGCTTGGCCTGGCATTTTGGTCACTTGGGGACACTAAGGTGGCCCCAGTCAGGCATGACAGTGACTGCATGGGCGCATTTGATTTGATGCCCTGGCAGCTCCTGGGCGAAGGCAGTGGCCCCTTGCCTGGTGGCTCCCCAGCCAGACACCTCACCTTCTTCATGAAAGTCCACGGAGACCCAAAGGCAAGATTGCTTTTCTCAGAGAAAAATACCTGTTTTGTCTGCTTCCCTTGGACCAATGAAATCTGGGTTCTTTGGCTGTCCACAGTTTGTACAAATATCTCTTTAACTTAGTCCACTGGCAATAATAATACTATTAATTAGCCAATGTTTATGGAGAACAGGCTACATGCCAGGCACGTTGTTAAGTGGTTACCCACATCATTTCAAATCATCCTCACAAACCCTATGAAGGGGTTGCTATTATCTCCACCCTGCAGATGAGAAAGAGGGACCACTCACAGAGCGACTGAGACACTTACACAAGGTCACTTAGTCACAACTCACCTAGCCAAGTCACAAACTCTGAACCAAGCCCATGGCCAAGTTCATAATCATCAGAAAACACACCAATCTGCACAATTTTCATCTCCTTCCTCCCCAGGAACCCTGCATCAATGTTGGCAGACCTGGGTTCCTGAAGGGCTCCAAAGGTTTTTCTTCTTGAAACTAACCTTCCCTATTATCAGATGCACACACATTATACAAATGTTGTTGCATACATTAAAGCAGAATGGGAGAAAGTGTTAATAGTTCCACCGCCGCCACCCGAGAGGAGTCGATGTTTTGGTACATTTCCTTCCGGTTCTGTTCAGAACATCATCTTTGCTGTTGTCTCTCTTAGTTGAGATCAAATTGCACACACCCTCCACTGTGTCCTAAGCGTCACCCAGATTGTCACGCATGCATCATTTATGGTGGCTGCGTAATATGCCATTGAGTGGCATGGTGCCAAGTGTACTGGCCTCCCTTTTGGTGGGACAGTTAAGCTGTTTGCAGTTTTTCACATCTACAAGTACCACTGCAGCTTCCGTCTACGAAGCCTTTATCTCCTGTTCAGGATTATTTCATGAAGAAAGAATCTCCAAAGTGCAGTCACTGCCACAGAAGTCATGAACAATCTAAAGACTCTGGGTGTCCGCCCGCCCGCTCTGCTTCCAGTGGGAGTCCGCATCGATACGAGGGCCTCTGGCAACACAGGAGCCCCACAGCGTGCTTTGCCCTTTATTTTATTTTTTTTCACACAAGTAAAACACGTTCATCACAGAACAGCAGTGCAGGTTTTTAATAAACCCAAATAGAGATTTCTTCCCTGAGGTCATGCGGTCCATCTTCCTTTCAAATACTGCCAATTTCATCTGCTGCCTTCTCTTGGGGTCTCACGTCCATGGCCTCGATGGGCTACCACAGCAGCCCGGGGAACTTCCGGTGATTATTAGCACTCACGAGCTCAGCCTTGTGAGACGAGAGGAAGACTTGGGGCACCCACCTAAACAGAGCCAGGCTCCAGACTTTTTCCACAAGAGCCTCCTACTGGCTGCTCCCACTAGAATGTTCTTCTCTCGCACAGCTGGCTGTTGCAATGGCAGCGGATGCACAGAGACCAGATGCACCAGCCCCCCCCAGGGATCGAGCCTGCCTCGGCCCCCGAAGTCCCTGCAGACAGACCTCCAGCTGTGGGGGCTGTAGGTGTATTCATTCTTTTTTTTTAATCCTCAGCTG
>PVKM010030350.1:0-17328 GCA_004027735.1 Carollia perspicillata
ATACTGCACTTGATGAGAGAGAGAGAGAATGAACGTTATTTTGCACATCCTGAGTTTGAGGTGACAGTGCCATCTCTTCCCCACTTCTCCAAACCCACTTTCATGAAATCTGTCGTTTGCCTTTCTTCTAAATGGCGGGTATTGCAGAGAAATGGACATAGATGATACTTGTGTATAGGCCACATACCTGACCTCATTTGCAGCTTCTTTGCATTTCAGTTTGAGAGGTGTTCTCTCTTGAAGGAGACTTGATGTTTGTGTTTGGAATTGGTAGCATTTTCTCTCCCCACGCCCTGTAGGGGATGAGCATGGCTAAGCAAAGAGAGGGAACACTAGAGTTCTGAGCTGCCCTGCTCTCCTCTGATAAGCCTGTCTCCTGCTCGGAGATTCGGTTGGAGGCCACTTCTTGAGAGGGTCAGACTGTGAATTACAGCAAAGCCAGGTCAGGTCCTCCCCATGTCCCAGCCTGAACTCTCATGGTTAACAAGGAACTGGCTGGCTCAAGAACGAGTTCTGTGTGGGAGAGGCTGAGTTCAGCAAAACATGACTGGGTGGTGCTGGTGCTGTTTCGAGGTGTGGAGGTAGGAGTGCCTAATCACCTTCATTTGAATGATTGGAGGATGGTGAGGTCTTTGATTGAGGGCTTGATTAGAGATTGTGATGTGGGATTTGTTGAGAGAGAGGATCAGGCTAAAGCTATTTCTAGGAAAAATATATTTTAGACATTGGCGCTTGAACCACGTCTTTGGAGGTGATTGGCACATATCACCTCCAAAGACTTTGACTTTTTAGTGTTTTTTCTGTTTAAGCAGAATGGTCTGTTTACTTATTATCCAATGTGTTGGATCCAAGGAGACTGTAGGAATTACTATCCTTCTCCTTTTACTTTCTTTCTGAGTGAGTGACAAAGATTACCCACAGTTGTGGTGGGAATTTTAAGGAGCAATTTGGAAGGAAAAAAACTGGAGGTCACCAGGCTTATGGACTAGTCCCAGCTCCAACGCTTCTCATTAACTGCATGGCCCTGGGTAAATCCCTAACCTCTCCTGGCCTCAGCCTCTTAGGTATAAGATGAACAAATATTCCCTGTAAGTAGGGGTTGCTGTATTGATTAACTGATACAATGCTTGTGCATCTGCTTTGTAAATTACAGTCCAACAAATATAAATTAAGATTTTACTTGCTGCAACAGAGGAAGATGGACAGTCTCTTAGAATTTGTTTTCATGAGATTTGACCTATATGACATCGACATAAGGGTGTTAGAGTGAATCACCGGTTGCTTTCTGGGCCATACTTGAAATGACATGCCATATTATGGTGAACCCCTTTTGCACCACCCCAAGTTCAGGTTGCTCTTACACAATTTGGGCGAGATTTATGCACACACACATTCTTCCCCCTTAGAAACAAAACAGTGACCTGGGCAGGGTAGACACCAGTGAAGTGATTTAGCTGGTAAATATGTGATTAATAACATAGGCCTGAGTATTAGTGTGGGCCTGTGTATATGGATGGCTAAATGATAAATAGCAAGTGTGCCAGGTAGAACATGCTGGGGGACCTATTGGGATTTGTTTATGCTTGAAGCGTACTGTGCCAATCCTGTATTCATCGTATTTAACTAAATAAATTCATATCAGTCGTGTGATTTCATACTTATTTATTTATACATCTTTCTCACCTTCTGAACTGTGAACTCTTCGAAGGCAGGGACTATGCCTGTTTATGTTTGGTTTTTGGTATCTAGTGTGCACATGGTAAATGTTTTTTGGATTATTGGATGAATGCATGAATGAAACTCTTTGCACTCTTATTTTGTTAGAGGGCTTTTTGTAGAAGGTATAGATATGATTATTTGTATTGTCACCTGTGAATTTTATAGGTGACTTCTCCACTACAGACCCTCACTGTGCGGGGAGACCATATTTATGCGTAGCTGGGCTATGGCTGCTGCTGCCTGGTCCTTCAAGCTGCCTTGGCTTGATGGCACAGTGATGAGGGCTACCTCAGCACTGTTCCCTGTGGTGTCTCTGATAGAATAACGCCCTCCCTCAGCCTCTGTCCCTCTTTGGCTTCTGTCAAGTCTTGCAACTCAGGTAATTCTACCCTGGGCAGTCCTTCTTACACACGGTTTTCTTCTTCATCACACTTCTTCCTTCTCTTGTCTTTTCCAGTGCTTACCCAGTTATCAAGGGAATCTCTTTAAACCCAAACCAAACACTCTTTTCTAGCATACCTTAATCATGGCAGATGAACTTGGAAAGCACTGGAGACAAGCCTGAAAGGAGGCAAGGCCCCTCCACAGGCTCTCAGTGAAATGAAGGCAGTAAAGCACCAGAGTTGTCGACACTGGGAGCCTCAAAAAATGCCCCTGAGCCTCCTTTCCAGTCACTGAAAGTTACCATTTACCTCCTCACTTTTCTCAAATGAAATTCCTTTCTTGGGGTGCTAGTCTTAAACAACAAAGCAAAACAAAGCACTCTGTACCTATTTCTTATTCAGCTTTAAACTAGTGGAAGGAGATTGGGATTTGGAGTCAAAAGGCCAACATTAGATTCCTGTTACCAAGTAGTTAGCTGTGTGACTTTGAAGAAGTTTCTAGGTTCTCTGTGCTTCAATGTCCTAAACTGTTGAAAATATTACCAGGTTTTACCAAATCCTACGTACTCACAGTGTCATGGTATATATTGAAAAACTCTTTGTAGCTAACAAAACACCATATATGTGTTAGATCTAGACATGTTACCAGTTTTCTATATCATGTTTCATTTGTACATACTTGATATTTTAGTTTCATTATGGGCTAAGTTGATTTTCTGTCAGCCTGAGAACCGAAGCACCACAGCAAGGCTTTTATGGTAAAATGTGTTTGAACTTGGACTATTCAGAAATATTCTCATTACGCAACATACTCCATTGGTGAATTAATTGAGGGCTGTTCCTAGATTGTTAGGTATGGATGACAGGAACTCTATTTTATGTATTTTATTTTTAAAAAAGATTTTATTCATTTATTTTTAGAGAGGGGAAGGGAAGGAGGAAGAGAGGGAGAGAAACATCAGTGTGTGTGTGGTTGCCTCTCACTCACCCCCAACTGGGGACCTGGCCCGCAACCCAGGCATGTGCTCTGGCTGGGATTCATACTGGCGACCCTTTGCTTCGCAGTCCAACTCTCTGTCCACTGAGCCACACCAGCCAGGGCAGGAACTCTATTTTATACTTCTTTTGTATCTGCCACTGGTATGGACATAGTGTCTATAGTGCTGGGTGTTTACAGGTGATTGAAAAGCCATCTTAACCATAACCTGGAAGTATTCTTATTTATCAGTACTCTAAGTGTCTTGCCTTACTGTTAAAATGACTAATTTATTTTGGAGCTGAGAATGGGAAATTGGAGGACCTTCTTATATATCTATTTTGGTATTGCAGACTCCAAAGCTGGGTAAATTTGGGTAAAGAAATAAAATCTGCTTGCCAAAATGTACAAAAGTGTGGCATATGTCCATCATTTCCTTAGCAAAGTGATTCTCCTAGGGCTCTTTTTTGTTTGTTTAAGGTGATTTTTCTTGTTAACTAGCTAAGGGCACCATTGCTAACATCTTGTTTTAGAAACCGAGAACCTGTAAACATGGAGCCTACTAATCTGCTTAAAACCAGTTTTCCTTTAAATAGATGATCTTAATGTTGACCATTGTACTTTACAGGAAATAACTCAAGTTTAGTCCTGTCCTCGGTAAGCAGCTGAAAGGTAGGGTTGACGTGAGGCAGAAGCCAGCTGTTCGTGGAGCAGTAGTATAAACAACGAAGGAAGATTGTTGCGTACTCTGCTTAGGAGAGTGTAAAAAGGAATCCAATATGTCTTTTTCAGAAGGGCATGAGTTGGGCTGCTTCGGAGTGGAGGCAGAAGGCTGACCCATAGGCTCTCCCAGTCTTAGTTCTATTTTGGCAGCTTCCTAAACTTGTGCCAAGGTTGTGTAATTACATTCCCCACTGTTGAATGTGTTCTTGGTTTGATTTGGTTTCACTGCTCTGAAGTCCCTTTTGTCTTATCTTGCAAGCCTATCACTGTGAATACTTAAATCATTAACGACTCATTAAAACTCTTCTGCCCATTTTCGTTTTCCACCAGGCTGACAGCTGGGTGGGGTAGGAACCTGTGCAGGCCTGTTTGACTGAGTCATGCCTGAGCACCTGAGCGGCTCCTAGCATGTTGGCTGTCAAAAGACCACTGAATAAATAGACTGGTTGAAATAGAAGAGCTGATCACTGTAGATCCTTGAAACGCAAAACTGGGTGCCTGCAGGAAGCGGAAGCATAATCAAGTGTGGCTCTCTTCAACCTGAAGGACTCTTCAATAATTAACACCTTGACTGTCTTTTTATGCAGCATCTTCTTTTTCCCCCTTTCAGAGACTGTGTTGGTATTTTTCCCTTCTTTCAGGATTTCTATAGCTTCTTTCTTTCAGAGATTCAAAGTGCTTTTAGTTCTTTTACCTCATTTATTCTCTGTAGGGGCAGGAATTAAGGTGTTGATGGAGATGAAGCGGTGTGTCACTTACTGGGCCATGGAATCAACGTTCCACAGGCAGTCACAGTAGGAATTATTCTAGTTACTTGTTGCCTAGTTTATGGATAGACAGATACATATACACATGCATACGTACATACGTGTATGTACATATATATGTACATACATATATATACATTTTATCTCATTTCAAACAAAATGGGTGACAATGTCACAGTTTAGTGGCTCCTGAAACAGAAGTTTAATTATTAGTGATTTTCTGTATTTTAAATATGCACTCATGCTTCAGAAGGAAGGACAAATAATGCTTCATTGCACTTATGCACTTACGCTTCAGAAAGGAAAGAGAAGGAAGAAAGAAAAGAAAAGAAAAAAGAAAGGGCTTTAACTTGAGTTGTTGAACTTTAGTAAGATGATCAGTTGCCATTTGGATTGAGAAAAAGATGTTCAATCAAAATGTTTCTGCTACATTGGCATGCTTTGTAATGGAAATGAAAATGACAGCATGTTTTTGTCAGTTTAAATGAATAGGTTTCCTTCAGATCAGTGGTAGTGTGGTATTATAGGTATCTCAGTCTCTGAGTGCTTATGATTTATTATGGAAATGCCTGATGGAGGCACTTGATCTCACCTCAGTGTCTTATAGATGTATTTCCCTATTACTAAACTGTGTGCCAGTGGTGACATTTCTTGTGCGTACAGGTGTAACCCAGGACACTGTTTCTGGTGGGGCCTACCAGAGCGCCCTACCTTGTCTTTAAAGACATTCAGTTCAGTTTGTTTAAAAAAAAAATCATTCATTCATGTACTCAATATGTACTGCATGTCCTCTCTGTGTCAGGCTCTGGTCTGGTGCTACAGATAGAGTGATGAATAAGACAGAGCAGCTCTCTGTTTTCATGGAGCTGTAATCTTATTGGAATAAATACACACTAAATAAATGGATCAATTAACAGGGTAATTTAAGGTAATCAGGTTCTGAAGGAAATAGAAATGAGATGGTGTACTCGAGAGTGGCTGCCAGGGGCTGGGACTGGGAGTTTACCTAATCTATGTATGGTTAGGGAGAGCCTCTGGGAAATGACATCTAAGATGACCCATTGATAAGAAGGAGGCTGCCAAGGGAAGATCTGGGGGCAGAGGGCGCAGCGAGTGCCGAGGTCTGAAGGTGGATGGAACTGTGCATTTTTGAGTAACAGAGAAGAAGGTGTGTGGGGCCAGAAGGTAGAGGTTAGAGGTCAAGTGGGAGAGGATTAAGGAGTAAGTGGAATAGGCAAATAGGCAGGTAGGGTGAGACCACTCCAAGCCTGGAGAACATGAGCCTAGAGTCAGGTCAGGATATGCGTTTGATTCCCAGTGCCTGGGAAGTGACTGGAGGACAGTAAGCAGGAGAGTGACACATCTGTGTTTTGTTTTCTGTTTTTTTTTTTTTGGGGGGGGGGGGGTTCATGCTGCTTGCTGTGTGGAATAGATGTTAGGTAAAAAGTGGAAGGAAGGGTACCAGTTACAAGACTCTTACAGAAATCAAGTAAGAGGTGATGGTGGCTTTGACTAGGTACAAATGGATCAGTGCAAGACATGTTTTCTCTCTCTACCAGGTGAAACCAAAAATAAATGTTATTTTTCAGATACAACTTTAAAAGGAGTGCTTGCGTGGAAGAGTGGCAGGAGTCTGTGTGGGGCTCTGGTTACTGTTTGTGCAAGATGTTTAATGCACCTTTCCACAGGACAGTGCTGCTCCCGACAGCATGGGCTTTCTGTAGGGTGATGAGGCAAGCTTGCAGGGGAGACCCGCGATGCTGCAGACCCACTGGAACTTCTTTGTGAGCCCATTGAACTTAGTCTGGAAGTATTTCAAACTTTCGTTCTCCATTTGCCTAAGGCTGGGTAGAAAGCCATCTATTGAGTGACATGTTAGGGCAGTTGTCAAGGTTCCTGTGGGGGATGGGCTGAAGGCATCTCTTCCCCTATTAGCTTTACCTGTTTGAAGTGGCCCCTTCCCTAACCTTACTCAAAAGTGCTATTTGTTTATTTATACTTTAGTGTGAGATTCCATTTGTTTTCTGTAAGAGACGAGGGCCTAAGACAACTAGATGCCGATTTAGGGAAGAAGAGAATGTTAGGGGAAAGTGACTGTGGATTATGTATGGGCTTGCCTAGAAGGTGGAAGCACCTACGTATGAATTCCTGATTAACAATTTTCTTAGCTCTGAACTCTTGCTCTCTCAGAATATTAGTTTCTTAATTTTAAAATGAAGGAGTTGACTTAGATCATCTCAGCCCCCTTTAGCTAATTTTAGCTGAGTAGGTTTGTACCGAACTGCCTGGGGTCCCATGGTTTCCCTCTTTTTGTTCTTCATGAGAAAATCCAGTATTTTCTTTCTTTTTCCTCTCCCTGAAAGAGTTCTCTCTGGCAACACGTAAAATTCTACCTCACTAATTTCCCCAGGAAGAGAGGAATCTGTAGTTTCAGAATGGTACCTGCCATGGTGTCTGCGTTCTGCTCAGGCGACTGTGCTCAGTGGTTCTGCTCCATGTTGGGGTGCTTATCTCTGGAAGCCAGAAGGGCCTGCATGCCCACAGTAAGTGACGTTTACATAGAGATGAGATGGGCAAGCAGATTGTCCCAGCAAGCAGAAAGAATACTTAGGTCGAGGTTTTCCAGAGGAAAGATTTTTGAACCATCAGCAATTAAATAGAATAGAATTTCCTTCCATGCCTTAGGACCATCAGGAAATATAGCAAGGGAGGTCCCAAGTGTTGTGGAACAAACATAATTACAGTTACCTCATATTTGTTTAGCATTTTGTACTTTGAAATGAGTTCACATATATGATCTCACATAACCTTAAAAATCCTGGTAGGTAAGCAGGGCAGGAATTGTTAACCCCATTTAACAGATGGGAACAGTGAAGCATTAGGGTAGGTTAAGTGATTTGTCCAAGGTTACATAGTTAACAAGGGTAGAGTCAAAATTTAGAATGCAGATTTTTTAAATTTTTAAAACAAGTTTATTGAGGTGTAATTTATATACTATAAAATGCACCCATTTTAAATTTGTATAGTTCAGTGAATTTTGATAAGTGTACACATTTGTGTAACCACAGCCATAGTCAATATATGGAATATTCCTGTATCCTCCAAAGTTCCCTCATATTCCTTTGCATGAATTAATCTCACCTCCTAGCCAAAAACTTCTGATGTCTAATTATTCAGTGCTCTTTTTACTATCCCACACTCAGATTTGACAGCCTTTTCATCTATATCCTACTGGGGAGAACACTGGCTGACAGCCAGCCAGCCTCATCCTGTTGAGTTATGAGAGTGAATAGGAAGCTAGTGGGTTGGTTACTCCACTGTTAGTTCCTTCCTTCCCTTCTTTTACCAGCTTCCGGCTGTAGAAAGATAATGTGGGTTCTCCTTCCCAGGAGAGCTTGAAAAACAGGACACCCACTTACTTGCCTGAACTGGCTTCCCTGTAGTCTGCAAGGGGCTGGAGGAGGTGATGGGGGTGGAGGAGACCTCTAGAGGATGCCCTGCTTCTGATATTCTGCTCAGTCTCTTCCTTGGAAACCAGCTCTGTCGCTTAGTTGCAGTCCCCCAAGGCCTTAAGTAGCCCAAATTCCATATCTGATGGATGAGTCCCAAAGGTGTTGAAGATCCCCACTCTGAAAAATGAGCAAGCCCTGGATTTCATAGCTATGTAGGCCAGTTCCTGGAGAGAACCTGCCCTTAGCACCTGAGTTTGATTCTCATAGAGACGCTTCCCAATATGCTATTGCCCAGCCCTGGATTTTGACCTGAGTGTTTGGCATTCAGCAAGAAAGGGAGAGGGCCCGTCTCATTTCATAGCCCAGCAAAAAGGAGAGGGTGCCCTAGCTGAGCCCTCTGAGTGGCCATAGGATATAACCCAGAATGTTTTTCAAGGTGACATTGCTTCCATTTAGACACCCAGTTCGGGGCCAGCCTGTGTGTTACTAGCAGTGATGATAATCCCTTTCTTTCACTTGCTTTGGGGCTGTGTGAGTTTACAGGGTCCTTTTATATCCATCATCTCCATGTTCTTCTCAGTAAGTGTGGTACCTTCTGTTAGGGTGAAAGCCCCATCTCATCTGACCTAGGATAGCTGCAAGGACAGAACAGACTCAGATTTCTCCTCTGTAAAGTCTCATCTGAAATCGAAGTCCCTGCAATGTTGATTTTCTTCTCATTATCTTCGGAAATTTCTCTGGCTTTGCCGAAGGGGGGAAAGTCACCAGGCTACATGCTTGAGTTTCAGGTTTCTCCATAGCTGGCAGCCCCAGCTACAAAAAAAAAAAATCCTTTTCTAAAGAATTGAGCCTCAGGCACTGGTTTTGCCTTATATTTCTTTATGTCTGTCTCTTAACAGCTGGTGGCCATCCCTCACTGCTATCTTTAATTTGCTGCCTACCTCAGCTCAGTGAGTCCCTGGTATGGATTCATCGACCGGGCCATCCTCTTTCCTCCTGTGAGGGCCTCTTGCACTGTAGGGACTTGGGAAACAGTGGGCTTCCTGTGTTTTGTCTACCAGTAAAGCTGGGTACCCAGAGGCCCATGTGACAAGGCCACGTGGCTGACTTCATTGTGCTGTGGGAAGATACAGTGTTAGGAACGGAGACTTAGTTGAAAGCCACAAGTGTGTACGTATGAAGTGGTTGCACAGAGATGGGGTCAAAGGGCTGTTCATGTCTGCAGAGAGAGGGGCAAATCTAGTTTTGCAGAGGTTACAGGCCCTAGCAATGCATTTCTCATTGGAATTAGGTTTCTAAAGGTCCATAAAGGTTTCATTCCTGCTCATGCCCCAGGAGAGCTTTCCATAGCAATGAAAGAGACGCAGAAAGTAGGTAGGATTACAAATTGCCCTAGAGGGTTGCAAAGAATACAAACAAAAAAGAGCGGTATTTTAAAGGAAAACTTTTTGGAAGTAATTCTGTGGGTGCTGCTGTTCACCTGGGGAGATCTTGGATTTATTTGTCAATTCCCATCTTCCACGAGGGCTTCATGTAGACACTCATCTGGGAACTAGGGAGGGGAATAATACCCTCCCCAAGGATCTTGTGGCTGAGCTCCCAGTCCCCAAGACCAGCTGCTGAGAACCAGATTGGCTCAGCTCTCCCCAAAGAGCTCAGAGCTGTGTGGTTATTTCCTTTTTCCCCTTGTATTTTCCTCTTGGCAGCTTGAGTTTTCCCTTTCCACGGGAAGTCTCAGCTGCCTAGCCCACAGCTTTACCTGGGCCCAGCTGCACTGATGCTTCCTTCCTTTCTTCCTTGTCAGCTTCATCACTTCTCATTCTTAGACTCTCTCCGAGGGAAGAAGGGTTTTGTTCAGTAATCTGCCTCTTGGAAGGGCTGTACCCTGCCCAGACAGATGGCTGCCTGGCCTATTTTTAACTGTCTCCAGGCAAGAAGATTCCACAACCTGTTTTGAAACCTGTTCACTGATTGACAGCTCTCAAAGTAGGAATTTCTTGCTGATACCTGACTTAAAATTCAACAGCCATAATTGAAACTCATTTCCTTTTATTCCTCTGCAAGGGAGAGGTATCCTTGAGGTCATCAAAGCCTACCCCAATCCAGCAAATGAGACCCACGGGTTTCCTGACTCCAAATTGAAATGGAAAAGAGCTCCTCTTCCTCTCACTGAGGATCCCATCAGTTTTGGGATCTGCCTTTAAAAGCACACATTTGGGTACCATTCTGTGACAATCAATTTGATTTTCTCGGGGAAACACAAGCGATACTGGAGTTAGAATTGGAGATGTGGAATACAAGGCATTAACTGCCTTACTCTATTTTATTTCTAGTGAGAAAGTTAAATGATGCTTATAGAATTACCTTGCCTCTGTCGGCAGAGAGAGTAAAAATAAACTCAACTCTCAGTGCACAAAGGCTTCCCCAGTTCTTTTTTCTCCTTTCATGCCAGTGCCTCGTCTTTAAAGAAGGGTTAGTATTTTTCTGTCCTCCATCAATGGGATCCTCTATATGTTGAATATCTCTTTTAAGAATATTGTCAGATGACTGAAATTCTGATGAAGCCTGCCTCTTCACTTGGCTTTCTGCTGCTACTGCAGACTTTTCTTGACATGAGGCCCTGTGCTACTTCCCTTGACAGATTGCATCTTGATGGAATAAAGCTCTGGTGAGAAACTAATGATGTCAGTTCAGTTTCGGTGCCTTGTTATGCAGTATAGAAACGCAGACTTTTGTGCAAATAAAGAGATGTGTATATTAGATTAACTATCAAGGGGTCTTGGGAAGGGATCTCTCTCCTCCTTGATGGTTGGTACTTATGCCTTTTCTTAATAAAACATCACCACCGTCATTTTCTCCTTACTGAGATAGTATCACATGCTGGGTCGGAACATCAGATGCTGGAATCAACTGAGGGGTTGTGGCCACATCTGTGACCCAAATTGAGGTTAGCGTTTGTGGCATCCCTCATCTCTCCGTCCGTGCTTCAGGCTGTGAGTGCTTAGTGTGTGTAGCCCATGCTTACGTGAATTAGCATCCCAGTCTCTGCAACTGTGGCTAACATTCAGTATTCTCAAACTTTGTTTGAGAGTTATTTAACAGGTCTGTTTTATAAAATCCCAGGCCAACTTTCTCTGCTGTCTAGTTAGATTGAACCAAGGGTATAGAGTCATTTTACTATCAACCTAAGAGAAACAGGCAGGTATAGTGTGGACACCTTCTTATCTGAGACAGTTGAGCCAGTAGTTGGTCTGTTAATCCCAAAAGTCAGTTACAGCAGAGAATCTTAAAAAAAGAAAAATATAGTACCTAAACATTTTATTTTAACTTAAAAATATGTAAATGTATGTATATTTACAGATCATTTGGTGTGGGCCAGCGATTTTTTTTAGAGTGTAGGTAGGTCTTCTGAGTGGAGTTCTGCTTACTTTCTTTCATAAACTCCACCCTTGACACATCATCCCTGATTTCCATTTTCAGTTTCGTTAAGTGAAGTGAGTCCATAAATATACTTGAGAAATAAAATGCATAGTATTTCCAGATTTTTTAGCTCTACCACTACAAGTGTTTTACCATTGTCTTGCCTACTCTTAATTCATCAGCAATGTTTTTAGCAGCTTGCCTTAATCAAGTCTTTCCAAAGCATTTGACTTATTTTTTCATAGAAATACATTTGGGGTCAATTGTTCAATGAGTCATTATTGATTTAATTTGTAGTTAAAATAATAAGGATACCTATTATAAATAGACTGCTGACGCTGGGGAAGTACCCAGCCTGGCTGATAGGAGTAGAAGGGAGCAGATACACGAGAAAAGGGCCTACTAGCAACCCAGACAGTGTAGTATGGAGAGTAGTTGAAGTATGTCAGACAAGCTGCCAAGCTGGTTAAGAGAGCATTGTCTGTGTATGATTCTCTCCTTTTTGCCTCCACTGCTTGCTGTTTTACCTTAGCATTTGTAATAATAATTTCTTTATTAGATATTAAACTTTGGGAGGACAGGGCCCATGTTTTATTTATCTGTGATCTCTGGTGCCTAATATAGTGCCTGGCCCACAGTAGGTACTAAGAAATGTTGATTAGATATATGAGTACACGAATGTGTCTTACTGATTGTATGTTTGTGCGTATATACTTACACATACATAACACAGTGCTCTGCACATAGTGCCAAACAGCTCTATCTGAATAAATGGATCTGTGTGTGTATCACTGCACATAATGTACTCAGGGTCCAAATAAGAACCTTTAGAATGTATGTTGTTTAGGATTTGTTGTTGTTGACCTAATTTCTTCTGTTTCCTTGGGAAACTGAAGATTGACTGGAGTGTTTACACTGGAATTAGAATGACACATCTTTTAGGGAAATACTTTTCCAATAATAACTAATATTTATTGAGTACTTACTATGTGCCAGGCACTGTGCCAAGTGTATGTTATCTCCGTTAATTTCCACAATGCTCAAAGAAGATACAACAAAGCAATTGTGTTATTATTCTTACATAGAGATGAGGACTCTTTGGGGGCCACCAAAGATACGGAAGGAGGCCTAATCTTTAACTGTTAGGTAATAAGTACAGCTTGTTTTTAGAGTGCTGATTCTTTTAGGGATTGAGGGCCCCTCTAGGTGGGGTGAAAGGATCCCTTGAATCTAAAGAGACTGACTAGAGGGAGAAGCTGATATTTGCATGTGGCTTTCTGGGAACCAGGGTAGGTACTCTTTTGACTCCAGAGAATAAAAGGGATCCAGTGGCTTGACATTACTCAGAGTATTTGAATAGCTTCTGGCAGGTGGTAAGGTAAGGCCAAAGGGGCAGCAAAAACAAGCTACTGTGGGACATTAGATCCTGCCTGTCACTTTGCTCCCTAGTCTCTCACTTGTTGGAGGGCCCTTCTGAACTCCTCTTGCTCTGGTAGCCTGTATGTGCGTGCACAAGCTGCTTGAAGGTGCCAGTACAAACAGCAGTGGGGGTCTCAGGGGCCTGGGCTGAGAGCTGGGCAGAGGGTGTAAAGGTTCCATTTTGGAGCTGTAATAATGGAGGTAATTTTCCTAGCTATTGGCGTGAGATTGGTTCGAGCTGAATTTAAGAGAGAGTTATGTTCTTAGGTCCTTCTACACTTTTGTAATTACATGCACAGACAGAAATGAATCTTAAAAAGTACTAGTCTGTGGGTCTCTTCATTAGGAGATCGAGAACAGCAGCAATAGTGCCAAATAAAAAACCAATAGTCAATCACCCACGGCTGGCAAACGAAATTTCTTTGCAAGGCTAAGTCTGAATATCTGACTTTTTTGTAGGTTGGAAGGAGACAGCAATTCTATAGTGCTCCTTCTGAAAATGACAGCAGTAGCCAATTTTGTGGTTGGCTTGAAATTCATATAAAGACACCCTGCTTATAAGTTAAATGAAAGGATTCTTGATGTCCTTTTTAGCCCAAGGGATTTTATTCTGCCGTGTGGCCATTTTTTCTGCTTGTCTGCAAGTAGTTACATTTTTGATAGATGTTTTGACAAGAGTGTAGGTTGTCATTGAGGAGGGTGACATTATTTATTAGCAAAGCTGATTTTATGTTAGAATGAATTCTCCAGATCCTTCTTGGATTACTTTATGTTTCATGAAAACAAAGACAGTGACTGGTCTTTCAGTCTTTGGGTTTGTTCTGAGTTGTGTAAAGTAGGCCAACTCAGGAATTATAGAGTAGGGAGAGAATTTTGCAGTGATGTGGATCATGCCTACGGAAGTGTGCTATGCTCACCATGGTGGAAGACTCCCTCATTTTGGCTTTAAACTCGCAGCGCTGGCTTCCTGCAATGCCAGCATTCTAGCCATGCATGCAAGCACAAGTTGTCCACTCCTGGGCCATATCTGGACGTCATTCTTCTTGAGTTTCATATCCGGTTTCTTTGTCCCCGACACAGAATGAAGTCACAACACCCTCTCAAAACCACTGGACTTAGAAACTTCCCCAAAACATGATCCTCACAAGAGGCTTGTGATATTGATGTAATTATTCCCATTTTACGGAGAAGAAACTGAGGCTCCAAGAAATTAAGTAAAATGTCCATGGTTACATAGGTCCTAGGAACTGAGATCCAGGTTCTAAATCTAACTTAAAGTATCTGCTTTTCCCACAGGACTTCTAAACTTGCCCTCAACCCTTTGCCATGTTTCCTCTCGTATTCTTTGGGAAATGGTTTTGAGAGAGAAACCTAACTGTGAGCATTCAGTTGAGGGCTTATGGAGGATCCTCACTGTCACATGGGAGCAGCCAGCCTTGTGATTTTTATTTATGCTGGATTTTTATTTATGCTCCTTCCTCTCCCTCCTCCTCTGCTGGTGGCCACTCTCAGTAGAAATAGGGATGCTACGTGGAGGAGGAGCTAAATGTGACTTCCTGTGATTTACATAATAAAATAAGAATCTCTTCAGTGGCCTTTTTCTCTCTGCTGGTGGCTCTGATGGAGTGGACCCCCATGGGGACAGCCTCACTTAAGGGCCTCCCCTGGGTCATCAGGTGTACAGAGGGGGTCGTGGGATCAAATGCGCAGTTAAATTGATGAGATCAATTCATTAGGATAAAGACTTCCGCTACTTCCAAAGCAGTAATGTGCTCAGGCCAGTTGACGTCTAGATAAAAGATTTTATGTCAGAATGAGATCCATGCCCTTTGCCAGAGCTCTGATTGTTTGAAGAGAGGGAAAGACTTCTTGAGCCTACATCAAAATATTCAACTTTGAAAGAGGAGTTTTTTTTGAGGCTAGTTTCCGACCTGCCGTTTCTTTTAGAAATGATTGCTTTTTATGTTTAAAAGGTAACTTAAGTGGCTTCTTTAAGTCGGGGGGGGGGGATGTTTACAGGCATGGCGCGTGTTTGTATATGTGTGTTTTACCTCCTCCAGTTCTGGCCACCTGGCAGCCAGCCTGATCTCTTCCCTCATCTTGATCGTTTTTCAACATTTAATTACCTATTTGGTACCCATATGAATTAGACCTTTTTTTTTTGGTCTGAACTCATAAAAGGTATCCTAGCCCCCAGAGGGAATAACATGTCCCCTCCACCCCTCACCCCCAGTAGACATTTCTTTCCAAAACGCAAATGGAAAGTAGTTTGGTTTGGGATTGTACCCTTTGCTTTAGTTCGCAAAACACCTCACTTCCTTTGTTCTTGATGGTCTTATACTTGTAAAGTAAGGAAAATCAATTGAAATCAAAAGATGTTAAATCGAGAAAGAAAAAGATGCTGCCATACTCTCAGCTGGAAGCAGACTATAGTCTGTAATTTCAGACTTATTTTGATTATAAAGTGTCATGCCCCCCCTCTTTTCTGCTTTTATTTTTAGTTCTATAATCAGGAGTCTACTATTCTTTCTAGTGCTATAATTAGTACTCTGATCTAAAATATAAGAACCTTCAAGTTCTTAACAGTAATACTGCTTACTCGTCTCAATTTGCAGAGAGGCCACTTGGCTTCTATGAGTCACTGGGTCATTCATCAAACATCACCGAGCACTGACTTTTATGCAAGAACTGTGCTGGATGCCAGGAATTCAAAGACAGAGAACACTGTTTCTGCCGCCAAGTGTGCATCACCTAATTGGTGAGGCCCCCATACAAAAAACCAGGCATATTCAGCTTGAGAAATGTAATTGAGTTACATACAGAGTTCTGACTTTGTACTGCGTATAGAGTCGCAGTTTCCATAATGTGTTACATTTTGTCTGTTCCCTTGCTTATTGTTTAATGAGCTCTTGAGGGCCAGGAATGAATATGGATATGGAGATGGATATGAAATGAATGAGTGAAAGGATTTCTATTACCAGTGCCAGGCTTGTCTTACAAGGTGTTCCATAGGTTTTAACCTTCCTGTAAAATATCTTAGTTACAGAAGACTTATGGAAATGGGCTTGGGGTAGAGCCACCTGGAAAACAATGGAATTTGGCATTCTTGCTAATTAGCAAAATGCCCAATTTGGTTAGAATTCTATTACATTAAATCACATGAAATTGCCATTTTGTAGGTGATTTCACATGGTTCAACCTAATAAAAGGAGACCCATTTTATCACTTACCGGTGGGTGTTCTTTAGGTTTAGAACATGCACAGAGGTGAGGTTCTGTGCATCCTAAACATGTTGCCACCAGGTTCCTATCTCTGAGAGTGAGTCTCTATTTGGAGCTTTATAGAGGGCCCCTCTGCCCCAACTACTCCTGTGACACTCAACTCCAAAGCGGAATTCCTCCAGGGCAGTGTCTTTCTGTAGACTGGACAGGGAATAAAACTGCAGCTCCGTGCCCATTTAAAAATATTTTCATTTACCTTGGAGAACATACAAGGACAGGGTTTCATGCGTATACAAGAGAAAACAGCAAGTGAAAAGGATGTGTACTCAGCAGCATGAATGGGGTGCTATTCTTAGCTGGGACGCTAATGTAGAGAAGAACAGGAAACAAGATGCTTCTGAATGTGGACTCTGGCTACCCCAGGCTACGGCCAAGAGGCTTCGAGTCATAGGGAAACTCCTGACAGCTGCTGGTGTTCTTTAGACCTTCCTCTTTCTATAGAAAATTGTACATTTTGTGTGTCTTAGACTGAAGTAGGGGATGGCTCTCTCTTCTCAGGGATCTGGAGAGAAGGAATAGTTAAAGGCTGGAGAAGTGGACTTCCCACCTTTCTTCTACTTCGCCGTGGGGCTGTTCTGGCTCTGTGAAGTGGAGGAAGCCCCTCCTCTCATTCTGAGTAGTTTAGCTTCCGAGAGAGACGAGGGTGTCTTGGCTCACTGGACTGAACTTCTTCAGCAGTTTAAATGTTCTTGGATTTGTTGTTCAGTCTTTCACATTGGGACTGAACCTGATTTCCCTTTGAAAGTTAAAGACCAGGAATATGCCTGGTGTGTATTATAGCCACAGTGGGATGCTGGCTACTTTCTAGTTGCTCAGTGACTACTGATTGATTTAAACATATGTATCCATGTCAGGAAGTTGGACCAGTCACCCAGCTTTCCCCTCTGGTCATGTTATTGATAGGGAGAAGTGTTTTCAGGTAGCATTTTCCCATAGGATTAGGATGGTGATATGGTGATGTATTGTCAATGTCACTGTCACTGAGTGAGCTTTACTGTGAACTTAGGTAGACTGAATTCAGTAAGGTGATATATATTGATATTTAACTCCCACCAATGTTACCTAATATTGAAAACAACTACAAGTCAACATTTTAAATGTTTGATTAAACGCCTTCCTCGTTTGATTTCAGTGATATGTAGAATCTAATGAACAAACTGAACTATCTAGGAAAATGGGGACAGATTC
>PVKM010030351.1:0-17322 GCA_004027735.1 Carollia perspicillata
GGGGCAACCAAGTCGCCAGGTTGTGACGCTGTCTGTGGGGGCGGGGTCAGAGAGGGAACAATGGTGCCTGTTCTGTGCTCTCTACTCTCTCAGATTTGCGGATTTGCGTCCCCTCTGCTGCTTCCCACAGCAAACTGGGCTCCCCAGCGCTGGTTCCCAGGTAGGCGAGCCTGTGTATGCTCCGGGACGTTGTGGGTCTCCCCAATGACCTCTTGTGTGAGGCTGGGAGTATCTCCCAGCACCTTTTCAATTGGCGTTTTTAGGCTTTATTTCCTGTCACTGGGGCCCTGAGCCACACGGTCCGTCTCACTGCCAGTTCCTGACTAGTTTATCTGTGCTCGAACGTATCACCGCCAACGGCCAACTGCCCTGCCTGTTTCCTCCCTGAGTCTGGGGTCTGTGAACAGGGCGCCGCCAAGGTCAGCACTCCCAGTTAGCAGCCCCTGCCCTTCGCTGCCACGTTCCCTCGTTGCTGACCTCTGACTCCGCCCCTCTTTCCGGTCTAGTTGAATGGTTGTCGGACTTCCATGTTCAATTTTCTGTTTCGGTTGTGTTATTGTTTGCAAATATTTATTGTCTTTAATTTTGGTTGTGCGAGGAGGCACAGTGCTTCCATCTATGCCTCCATCTTGGCCAGAAGTAAAATATTTATTTTTAAAGCAAGACTTGAAGATAGGCTAATCTTAAAAATGGCAGGGTTTTTTTTTTTAATAGGAAATTTATCTTTTGAATATTTCTTTAAATCATGTAGAGAAATGTATATTGTCTTCAACATAAACATGAAAACCAGTTAATAAAGGCAAGAAAATGTAATTAGTACTTCAGGAATCTTTTTAATATTGATTTTCATATTGAATAATGGCCATGAATATTGATATTTATTTTCTTATGGATTTTATATTAGGTTGTTTCTTTATGTTGACATAATCATTTTAACATAAGAATACAATATCCAAGAAATAACTGAACACTGTTAAAGCATGTTTTTAATTTCACAGAAGTCAGAAAAAGGGAGAACTGTCACATCTTAATCCTCTCAGTCCTTGAATAACCTTGAGTTATCAGATCAGCTTCTTCAAAAAAAAATTGAGTATGAGGCTTAAGTAAGCATGCTTTCACTGCTCTTATTTTGATGGAAAACTCCCTTACATTTCTGTTATTATTATTATTATTGTTGTTGCTATTATTATTAGTTTCTGAGTATATTTTAGAGAAAAAAACAATAGATCTTTTATGAAACTTGAAAATTGAGTTTGCATGGTTCAAGCCTTTCTAAAATTCTATAAAACATTTAATCTCTAGCTATTGATTCAACAGAATGTTTGTTTGCAAATTGCCATTGCAGTTTTTTTTAAATACTAAAAAATACTTTTTTCTTTCGAGAAAGTGTGTGTGGGGGATTATGTCCACAAGGGCCATGTCCATTTCTTGCACAGTTTCTCATGTTGGCAGCAATAAAGGCTTTTGGTCCTTGAAATCAATGGCATCTATTTATACCACTTTTAAGATTAACTCAAAATTAACAACTTAGATCTAAGACTAGAAAACTGAAAGCTAAGACCGGATCAGAAAACTCTTAGACCAAAAAGAAAGTAAATGCTCCTTGACATCGTCTTGGTAATAACTTGTTGGATATGACACTGAGAGCAACAATAAAGTTGCTTTTTAACTTAATGAAAATTTAAGTTTAATTTAACTTAATTTAAGTTTAGTTTAACTACATTAAATTACAAAGCTTCCACACAGAAAATGAATCGATTAACAAAAATCAACCTGCAGAATGAGAGAAAAGAATTGCAAACCAGTTATCTGATATGGGGTTAAATATGTAACATGTACATTATATATAATATGTATATTATATATAACATTGTATATTATATACATTATATGTATATACAATATACACATATGTGTGTGTGTGTGTGTATATATCTCCAGAAGCTATCCAGCCACGTACTATGAAAAATAGAGACATATATTGAAGAAGATGCATGATACAAGAAACATTGTCCATAGGACAATGATGCCTCAGTCCCCTTCAAAGTAGGCACCTTGGGACCTCACACTGTTCTCCCAATCACCGTCAGCTGCCCTGTCATATATTCCTGGATTTCATCAAGGGTCTGAAATCTCTTCCCTTTCAAAGATGATTTTGACCAGAAGTCTGAGGGTGCCAAATCTGGGCTGTTGGGGGCTGAGTCACCTGGGTGATTTGATGTTTTGCCAAAAAAACTCTGCATGAGATGTGATGCATGAGTGGGCATGTTGTCATGATGAAGATGCCAATCACCAGTTGCCCATAACTGTGGCCTTCTGAATCATCTGAGTAGTTTCCACAGAGAAATGTTCAAGCTTAATGCAAAATCTGATGCAGATTCATTGCTCTACTCACTCATTTTTAATGTGACAGCCACACAGTACACATGCTCACTCAAATGGTGTCTACTGCCCACAGGGAGTAGTACAGTGAAGTTGTCATTGTTCACACATGTGCATTCCTGTCCACTGTCCTTCGTAGCCAGGTTCATTAATGTTGCACAAGCCATTGTTGTTATATTAACAATGGCTAGACTTTTGCCAGACAGATTATATATATATTTTTCCAAGTCTTACATGTAAATTGTTATTCCATTTTGAGTTAATTGTAAGAGTTAATGGGAACTCCATCAGACTGTCAGCTGATTTCTCAAAAGAAACCTTGCAGGCAAGAAGGGGTTGGAAAGAAGTATTCCAAGTCATGAAATGCAAAGACCTACATCCAAGATTGCTCTATCCAGCAAAGTTTTCATTTAGAATGAAAGGACAGATAAAGTGCTTCTCAGATAAGGTCAAGTTCAAGGAGTTCATCATCACCAAACCCTTATGATATGAAATGTTAAAGGGACTTATCTAAGAAAAAGAAGATAAAAAAATGACAGCAAACTCACAGTTATTAACAACCACACCTAAAAAAAAAAACCCAGAAACAAACTAAGCAAACAACTAGAAAAGGAACAGAACCACAAAAATGGAGATCACATGGAGATTTAGCAACAGGGGAATGGGAGGAGAGAGGGGACAAAGGTACAGAGGATAAGTAGCATAGATGGTGGGGAGAAAATAGGGAGAGGACAAGAGTAGCGTGGGAAATGTAGAAGCTAAAGAACCAATGACGCATGGACATGAACTAAATGGGGGGAGTGTGGGTGGGAGAGGGTGTGCAGAGGGGAGGGGAATGAAGGGGGGAAATGGGACAATTGTAATAGCATAATCAATAAAATGTAGCTTTAAAAAAAGAGTTGTATAAATAGAGGTCATTCTTTTGCATGTAAATATCCAGTTTCCTCAGCACCATTTATTTAAAAACATTCTTTTCCTATTGAGTATTCTTGACTTCCTTGTTAAATATTAGATGATGGTATATACTAAAGTTTATTTCTGGGTTCCCAAGTCTCTTCTATTGGACTCTTTGCCCATTTGTTTGCCACTGCCATACTGTTTTGATTACTATAGTCTTGCAGTATAATTTGCAATAAGGAAGTGCAATGTCTTTACTTTGTCTTTTGCAAGATTCCTTTGGTTATTTTAGCTCTTTTGAAGTTCCATAGAAATTTTAGGATTGTTATATAATTCATGCAACTCATGGTGTGGTTTTCTATTTTTTAAAAAATATTTTGGTCTTTCACAAATATTTCAGATGTTCTTTTTTGCCTGTATGTGTTCTAATATTTTTAAAGAAAAGTATCCTGTGCTTATTTATAAATGTTCATAAGATATTGATTGGGATTGGCCCTTTAACTACTAATGAGAAAAATTTCTAAATCTTGCAATAAAGGTTAAAAATGACTGTTAACTTATAATCACAGGCCTTAGTAAAAAGTATTACTGAGTATTAAAAATATTTTGAAAAAATAAACTAAATTTAAATTAGCACACAATTTTTAATGGACTCATTTTTTATGTTACTTGTAAATTATAAGAATTACATGTCATTTATGCTTAATGGTATGAAAATAATTTTTTGGCCTTGGGGAGTAAAGTTACTCAGAAAAGTAATTTGGGAATGCCCAATTAAATCCTATCTGGAAGACTGATTTAAAGAAACTCTTAGGCTAATGTTTCATGGGACATATTCCATTTTTAATATACCTGGCTAGAGTTTTAAATTCTTCACCATGTGCTCTTTAAATGAACAAAAATAACATATTTTTAAAATGGAGAAAGAATGTGTTTCATATGCCTGACTTTTAGATGTTAGCTATAGTTATTGCTTCCTGAAGAAATTGCAAATAGACTCAAATTCCAGTGGTCTATATCACAATGTTTATGCTGTACATTTAAGGTGATATTATAAATTTACTTTGAACAATGTAGTAAGATAGCTTCCTGGAGTCGTTTGCAATTGATTTATCTTAGCTCTAAATGTCTAATCTTAGTACTGCACCCAGAATTAAAATCTACTGGTAGCTCCTCCCATGTACCTAACCTTATTTGTCCCCCCCACCCCATTTTTTAACAATTTGGGAATGAATGAGACAAAAACACTTAGTGAGAAAAGAAAGGGTTATTTTTAATACTTAGGATTGGCAAAATATATTCAGAGTAGATACTTCAGGGGACACTTAGTCTTTGCATTATTAGAACACTCATCCATGTTTACTCGCTCTTATTTTCCTGATGTGCCGGCACTTGAACCTAATGCATTCAAACTACAGAGGTCTTTTCTTCTCTTGGTGATTGACGATCACATTTTAATTTTCATGTCCTTGTCCTCTAAATAGAAGGGTGTATGCCTGCATGATTAGATATTTTTTAATTCACGGTATCCTAAAACCTAATTAAGAAAAACACTTTTGATTCAAAAAGAGAGAAAGAAGTACAAAGTTTTTTTTGCCACCAAAAGTAAAAATTCAAGGGTATGATTCATAAGTACATCATCCAATCCTTCTGAAGACTGTTCACTTTTATATTTATTCTGTAGAATTACATTAACATGCTCTTATGATTATGACTTGCTTTTGTCCAATTAGAACTAACATTTCTTAATGCCATTTAAAATTTTATTAGAAATGTCTTCTTTGCCCTTGGCTTTCCTGACGCTGCCAGTCAAAATTCATTTGCCCTGTAGGCATCTCTTACAAGCTTCTCAGATTTAGAATCATTTCTAATGAGTAAATCAAACAATTCTCTAACATGTTAATGGCTTTAATTTGCTTCTTGTCCTCAAGGTCTAAAGACTTGATTACCGTGTGGAGAATATGAAAATTCAAACAATGAATGATGAATAAAAGTACATGACTTCTGGATTTGTTCACACTGTACATAAAATAACATAGTTTTACAGATTATAATAAGAAAATGTTTCAATGATGTGAAATATGATGTGGCCCTAAATATAATAATTCAGAATTAAGATTATAGGTGTTGTAATCTTCCATACACAGCAACTCTCAGAAAAAGAAATCAAGGACTACCCATGGGGAAAAGAGATAAGAATTCAAAGTAAATGAAAAGTGAGTCTGTTATATCCACGTAAAGTTTTATTGTTAGACCAAAATTTTAGCTCTTGTCTTGACTAGTGTGGCTCAATTGGTTGGCTGTAGTCTGCCAAGAGAAAGATTGCAGTTTGATTCTGGTCAGAGCACATGCCTGGATGGCTGGTCCCATCCCTGGTTGGGGTGCATACAGAAGGCAACCAGTCGATGTTTCTCTCTCCATTGATGTCTGTCTCCCTCTCTCTTCCTCCCTTCCCCTTTCCCTAAAAAATAAGTAAATAGAATTTTTAAAAACTTTAGCTCTCATTGTTATTATTTCTTAAAAGTTCATGAAAATGTGGGTTGGCATGATTTTTAAACAAGCTGTTGCAAAGAATGGAACATATTTAGGTTAGTATTGTTGGCTTCTTTTTTTGCCAGTGAATATGCATTTATGATTTAGCTGTATTTATATGTTAGACAAAAAGTTGGGGGTTGCTTTCATTGTGGGTGCCTTAATTCTCAGACTTATGTCTTCAAAATCAGCCTTAATAACAGAACTGCAGCAATCATAGATACAGATAAAATAAGGAATGCAGAATATAAAAACTACAGAAATTCATTTTCTGAAGTCACTGGAAATAAAAACTAAAGAAACTAGTTTGAAATATTAGAATGCATTGGTGATATTGTAATCAATAGTTCTTCATGATTCAGTACCAACTTATAGCCCTGACTAATTTATTTATCCAAATTAGTAGATGACCCTTCTTGTAAGCTTTTGGAATACATTCATCAACAAACAGACCCATGTCCCTGCCATCACAGAGTTGACATCTAATAGGAAAAAAATATATATTTATTTCTTCTCTTTTCCTGTAAAACTACTTGCAGTTCCTGAAATATGACATTTGGTTTACACTTCTGCATCTTTTTTTTTAGATTTTATTTATTTATCTTTAGAGGGGAAGGGAAGGAGAGAGGGAGAGAAATATCAATGTATGCTTGCCTCTCACGTGCCCCCTGCTGGGAACTGGCCTGCAACCCAGGCATGTGCCCTGACTGGGAATTGAACCGCAATCATTTGGTTCACAGGCCCGTGCTCAATCCACTAAGCTACACCAGCCAGGGCCACACTCTGCATCTTTAGAAGTGTTCATGTTCATGACCATTTGTATGTATTCTTTGGAAAAAGATATATTCGCTTTTTTTGTATTTTATCGTGCTTAGTTTTTGTTGTTCTTAGTGTTGTTATTGATTTGTATATATATTTCTCCCATTTTGTAGGTTGTCTTTTAATTGTGCTTACACTCTTTACACTCTGCACACCATTATCTAAATAGTGAACTATCATTAATCTTTTTTCCCTAGATTTATTGAGATATAATTGCCATATTACATTTGTAAGTTTAAGTTGTGAAACATTGATTCAATAGACTTATGTGTTGCAGTAAGAGTACCACTGGGGTGTTAGATAACACCATTGTGCCACATAATTAGACTTTCCTTTTGGTGGTGAGAACACTTAAGATCTACTCTTAGCAACCTTCAAGTATATAGTATGCTACCTACTATTACAATACTGTTATTAGATCTCCAAAACTTATTAATCTTATAACTGGAAGTTTGCACTCATTGACCAGTATAACCCTATTCCTTCTGCACTACAGCCCCTAGGAACCACCATTGTACTGTCTGTATCTATGAGATTGTATTTATTGGTAGAGAGGGGAAGGGAAGGGGAAAGAAGGAGAGAAACATCAATGTGTGGTTGCCTCTCATGTGCCCTCGACTGGGGACCTGGCCTGCAACCCAGGCATGTGCCCTGACTGGGAACTGAACCAGCGACCCTTTGGTTTGCAGGCAGGCACTCAATCCACTGGGCCACACCAGCCAGGGCAAGGTTGTTGTTTTTTAGATTCCACATATAAGTGAGATTATACAGTGTTTGTCTTTCTCTGTCTGACTTATTTTACTTACCATAATGTCCTTAAGGTCTGTTTATGGCATATAGATGGCAGGATTTAATTATTTGTCATGGCTGAAAAATATTCCATTAATCACATCTTTTTTTCCATTCGTTTTTTGATGGACACTTAGATTGTTTCTGTATCTTGGCTAAGGTGAATAGTGCCACATACACATGGAAGTACGGATGTCTCCGTGATATCCGCTTTTCATTTCCTTTGGATATGCACCCAAAAGTGGAATTGCTGGATCATGTGGTAGTTCTGGTTTTAATTTTTTGAGGAACTTCCCTAATGTTTTACATAGTGGCTACCAATTTATATTCTCACCAACAGTACACAAGCATTCCTTTTCTCTCCATATCCTTGCTAATATGTGTTATCTCTTTTCTCTTTGGTGATGGGCATTCTGACCGGTGTAAGGTGGTATCTCATTGTGGTTTTGATTTGTCTTGCTCTGATGATTAGTGATGACCAGCAACTTTTCATGTTCATGACCATTTGTATGTATTCTTTGGAAAAAGATATATTCACTTTTTTTGTATTTTATCGTGCTTAGTTTTTGTTCTTAGTGTTGTTATTGATTTGTATATATATTTCTCCCATTTTGTAGGTTGTCTTTTAATTGTGCTTATGGTTTCTTAGACTATGCAGAATCTTTTAGTTTGATGTAGTCTCACTTATTTGTTTTTGTTTTTCTTGTTTGTGTTCTAGGTCTCATCTTTTTTCCAAAAATTGTCATCAAGACTGATGACAAGGACAATTTTCCATATGTTTTTCACTTGGAGTTTTTTGGTTTTAGGGCTAACATTGAAGTTATTATTCCATTTTAAGTTAATTTTTGTGAATGCTATAATCCAGGCGTCCAATTTCATTTTTCTATCTGTGGTTATACAATGTTTCAAGCACTGTTTACTGAAGAGACTAATCTTTTCTCATCGAGTACTCTTGGTGACCTTGTCAAATATTAGTTGACTGTATACACTAGAGTTTATTTCTGGAAGTTCAGTTCTGTTCTGGAAACCAGCTGCAGAATAAGAAAAGGTATAGGTTTGGTACATGGCACACAGTGGCAGGAATCTATGTGTGAAGTTGACCCGTGGGGCCCATGGGCAGGCTTCCTGACAGAGTCCAGAATGTAGTCAGCTGGAACCATGTCTCTTTGATGCCTCATCCTTGCCTCTGCTGGATATCTTATATGGTGCTTTCTTAATCTGTTACCTTTCCCCACTCATTGAGCTCCCAACTTAATACTCTGATGTTGCAAGAGAGAAATGAGAGAGCTGAGCTGTCCATGGGATATTTAGGTTGCCTAGTGTAATTCTGTTTTTGTCTGTTTCTCCCTTGCATTCTGTTGGTTGGTTTGTGTATTTTGGTACTCCCTAATTGGGTACATATATATTGAGAAGTGTTATGTCTTCTTGATCTAGTGTCCTGTTAATCATCATTAAATGTCTATCTTTGTCTGTTGTTACCTTTTTATCTTGAAATCTATTTTGTCACGCATAAGGATGGCTACACCTACATTTCCGTGGGTACCATTTGCTTGGAGAATCATTTTCCACCCTTTAGCTTTGAGTCTGTATTTGTCTTGGCAGCTCAGATGTGTTTCATGAAACAGCATATGGTTGGGTTTTGTTTGTTTGATCCAATCTGTTACTCTGCGACTTTTCATTGGTGAGTTTAGTCTACTTACATTTAGGGTGGTTGACATATATGACAATTTCCTATAACCATTTTATCTTTGTTTTCTTATAGCTGTATGACTCCATTTAATAAAACATTTTACTTATTTATTTTTAGAGAGAGGGAAAGGGAGGGAAAAAGAGAGGGAGAGAAACATCAATGTGTGGTTGCTTCTCGCACGTCCCCTGCTGGGGACCTGGCCTGCAATCCAGGCATGCGCCCTGACTGGGGATAGAAACAGAGACCCTTTGGTTTGCAGGCCAGCACTCAATCCACTGAGTCACACCAGCCAGGGTTCAGTTGTTTTTCATCCTCTGTGTTTCTGTCTGATGTTTTAATTTGCTGGTGTTACATATTTTTTTCCTCTGTTTTCTCTTTTTTTGTTTTAAAGTCATGTGTCTCAGTTTGGGGTTTTTGTGTGTGTGATTGCTACTAGGTTAAGGTAAAAGTAACTCTCATACAGATGGTAGTTCTTTTTCTTCTGAATGCATCTGATCTCCATCTCCCTTTGCAAATTTTACTCCCTTCCCCTCCACCCTTTTTATGTTTTTGTTGTCCCAAATTATCTCTATTTATATTGTGTTCACTTCTGAATTACAATACGCATTGTCTTCTTTCTCTCTCCTTTTTAATGTTTTTACCTCATTTAACCTCTATGTGATATTTAAGTGTATACCACCCTGTTAGGAATAAGAGTTATTGGAAATCTTACTTGTCATTTTGTGACCTTTTGTTCTTTATTTCAAGTAGAACAATCCCCTTGACTATTTCTTGCAATGGAGGTCTTCTGGTGTTGTTAAATCCCCCCAGCTTCTGAAAGTTTTTATTTCTCCTTCATATCTAAAGGACAACTTTGCTGGCTTATTCTTTACTGGTCATTTCTGTCTTTTGATACTTTGTCTAGCTGATGTATTTTTTTGCCTACTTTGTAGGGCTTCTGAGACATCTGATGATAATCTAATAGAATTTTCTTTGTAGGTTACTGTCTTCCCTTGCTCTCTTGAGAATTCTCATTGTCAAGAATTTTTGGATGTTTTAGTACTATGTGCCTTGGAGAAGGCCTCTTGGTATTGAGATAAGTAGGTGTCTTGTTTGCTTCTTGGGTCCTAGGACCTAGCGCTTCCCATAGGTCTGGGAAGTTTTCATCAACTATTTGTTTGAACAGGCTCTCAGTTCCTCTCTCCATCTCTTCCTCTTCTGGAATAATTCTTCCTATTATTCCTATACTGCTCTATCTGATGGAGTCAGATAGTTCTTATACAGCTCTTTCACCTTTTTTACTCTAGTTCTGTTTTTCCGTCTATGCCATTTCTAGATTTCTATCTTCAATGTCCCTAATTCTTTCCCCATGTGATCAGCTGTATTTCCTATACTAGCTAGTTCATTCTTGATGCCTTTTGTTATTATTTATCTCCAGAATTTCTATTTGGTTCTTTTTAAAAGTTTCAATGTCTTTGGTAAAGTATTCATTTTGTTTATTAATTTTGTTTGTTAGCTTCTTAAACTGCCTATCTGTATTGTATCTCATTGGGCTTTCTCAGAACTGTAATCTTGAATTCCCTGTCATTTAAATGACATATTTCATGTCTTTAAGTTTTTTTCCTGAAGATTTAAATTTTTTTCTGAGCTACATTATTACCCTGGTTATTTATGGTATTTGATGGATTCCTTCTCTTTGTAGGCATGTATATATGAATGGCCCTTCTCTAGGCCCTTCTCCAGATTGACAAGAAGTCTTTTTATTTATTTTTCTAAAAGATTTTATTTATTTTTAGAGAGAGGGGTAAGGAGGGAGAAGGAGAAGGAGAGAAACATCAATGTAAGGGAGGAACATTGATTGGTTGCCCCTTATATGTGCTCCAACTGGGGACCAAATGCACAAGCTAGGTATGAGCCCTGACCAGGAATCGAATCTGCAACTTTCCACTTTGTGGGATTACACCCAACCACCGGAGCTACACCAGTGAGGGTGTGTTTGTATTGTTTTTTAGTAGGGATCACTAAACCACAGGCTTTTTAGCTTTTTCTGCTCAGCTCTGTCCTTTCAGATCTCTGCAGGGACACAGAAGAAGCTGTTTGTTCCCTGGGAAGGTGGGCATGTCCTCTGTGATCAGGTTGCCTGCATCTCAGGGCACTTAGCCCCAGAGGAATGTGGTGGGTGACTGGAGTCCGCGTCCTTGAAATGCCAACACTGTCACCTGCAGCCATAATGCTGCGGGCAGTGCACTACAATGTGTGGGTGTGGGGTGAGCTGGGAGAGGCTGGTGGGTGACTTATGCCTTTGTTCTCCCAGCCCTGGAGACTGGCAGACCTTAGTGTCTTCCACTCTGTATTCCACCCACCCCTGGGGCGAGCCGCAGAGCACAGGAGTCATGGAGGAGAAAATGTTTGTGTGGTTTCAGTCCTCGTGTTTGCAGACAATGGGCTCTGCAAGTCAACACACAGTGTTACTAAGTCTTCTGGGGCCCACAGTGACATGTGGGAGGGCGCGGAGAGGGGTCTGGGCTCCGCAGTGGCTGTGTTTTTCTGCCTGGTTACAGTGGTAGTCAGACTGCGTGGCTGCACATCTGAGCTTTGTCTCTGCCCAGGTCCCTCTGTTCAGTTGCAGAGCATGCAGACCACACCCACTGGGATGCTCACTGTACTTGGCTGCCTCTCCCTATCTCTCCTGGCTCCGCCCCCATTGACTTGCTGACATCATCAGCTGGCCCCTGTGACATCACAGAGGGGATCCCTTCCTGTCTCCAGTCACCCAGTGCCCATGGCAGGGCTGAGGGCACAGGCAGGCGGCCTGGCAGGAGCCGTTGCTCCTGTCACTGGGCAGTAGTGTCTATGGGCAGCACAGCCTTAGGGGCTCAGGGTCTAAGCGACAGACCCAGCGGTGGAGGAGGCAGACATGGAGGAGCCAGGGACCAGCGGGCCACAGGTGAGCAGTAGCCCCTTACGTCCAGCCGAGTCCCCAACTCTCCCTTCCTCCCCCCCTACCCCCAACCGTCCCTGCCCCAACCGTCCCACACCCCCTCACACCCCACAGCCCGGCTCCAGCCTTCTTACCCACCCACCTGGGGCGTGGCTGCTCCTCTAACCCTGGCTCCCCTAAGCCATGCCCACCCTAACCCATGGTCCCGCCTGACCCGTGGTTCCCCTCTTGTCCCTATCAGCATGCCCAGACACAGCCCCTTCCCATGGACTCGGCCAGGGCCCTCCAGCGACTGCACAAGGAACTGATAGACATCACCAAGGACCCTCCACCCATGTGCTCCGCCGCACCAGTGGAGAATGACATGTTTACATGGAGCGGGGTCATTGTGGGCCCTGACAACAGCCCTTATGAAGGAGGGGTCTTTTCACTCAAGATACACTTCTCACGCGATTACCCCTTTCAACCTCCGTATATTTACTTCACCACCCGGATATACCACCCCAATATCGACAGGAGAGGCAATATCTGTTTAGATATTCTCAAGTCCCAGTGGTCACCTGCTCTTACCATATCTGAATTGTTGTTATCCATCAGCTCAATGTTATGTGACCCCAACCCTGACGATCCCTTAGATCCATCAGTTGCAAGAATGTACTTAACAGATAGGGATACATATAATGCCATAGCTCGAGCCTGGACCAAGAAGTATGCGAAGTGAGTGAGAAGTAAATGATAAACCACCACCTTAATAAAACATCTGGCTGTGCTGTTGAATGGGCTGTCCTTTGACTGCTTTCTGGGAGGCATCGTTTCCCCATCTTCCTGGTCACAGGGTGAACGCCTGCCACATCTGGGTGTGTGGAGGGCGTTGGGAGGCACGGAAGTGGGGCCAGGTTGGGGGATGGGGAGGGATGGAGGTTGGACACCTGCCACATCAGGGTGTGTGGAGGGGATAGAGGGAGGCACGGGGATGGGGCAAGGTCCGGGGATGGGTGAGTGTGAGAGAGGCCCGTTTTCATGAGCATGTCACTGAAAGCCTTCTTTCCTGCTTCAGGGTGGGAAAGCAAGAACAAGGGGGTGGTGGGCTTAGCATGAGTCCTGTACAACTGACAATGGGGAGGAGAAACTGGATGAAGATGCTCACTGTACCTGTCTGCCTCTCCCTGCCTCTCCTCATTTCTCTCCTCTGTTGGCTGAGCCTCACAGTGAGCTCGGGGCTGCATTCCCTGCACTGTCTCTTCCCATCTCTTCGGCTGGCTCCTACTGACCAAGCTCTTCAGAAATTTCCATGCACAGACAGGTCTCGCAGACATGTCTGTACCTTCAGCAGGGAATCCTTTGCTGAACTACAGCTGTTCAAACTGTTGTAATTTCAACACAAGAGATCAAGGTGCCCTGTCCTACCACCATTCCTCTGATGTCACTGCTTTTAATTTGTCTTTTAAAATTTCATTCTTTGTCCTGATGCTGCAACCTGAGTAGAGTTGATCACCTGTTCTATGAAAGTTGTATTAGAGTATCTTTCAGATTTTATTATATTTATTTTGGCAAATATCTGTTTCTTTGAATGGGGAGTTTTTCCAGGCAAGCTTTTGATCTTATTTCTTGCCCTACAATAGTTAATACAATGCTTACCATAGGGAAAAAAGAAATAGTCTTTGATTAACTGAATGACAATGAAACACAAGGTATATTGAGCATTATTTAAAAATTATTTTATCCTCATAATTTTAATATGAAAATGATCTGTTACTTAAATGTGAATTGGCCTTTTCATGATTGGCCAAGAGAAAGATTGTAATGTGAAATACACCACAGGATACTTCATTCTGTGGAGCAATTAATGTGTAGTTGAAATGGTACAGAAGTGAGTGCAGGAGGAATTTTATTAATTTGTCACTTTGCCTGGAATGTTTTTCCTCAAGTTATACCTTCTTTATTTCAGAAATCCTCAAATACCTCTTCATCAAAGAGGTCTTCCCTGAGAGAAAAGCTAAATGACAATGCAACCCAAAATCTGCCTCAATTTCTATTTGATTATCTTCATGGCGCCAATAATCATGTATCACGACACATATGATTTTCTGTTTTCTGACACTTGAATATAAGCCATGTGAGGGCAGGCCATTAAATCTATTTTTTTCATTGTGTATCTTCATTCTCAGAAAGATTGTTTTGGCAAATAGTGGGTACTCATAAAACTTTTTGTCAAAGATGGAAGAATATACGCCAAGGGACTAATAGCCATTTTGTGTAGGAAAATGTTTTTGTTGTCTGTATGTCATTTTATTTTTCTAGGGTAAACTTTTGTGATTCAATCTTAATGTAAGTCAAAGTAATTTGATAACAAGAGATAGAATAATATGATCTAAATTATTGAAAGATTCTGAGATTGCGTTATGAATTTTTCAGTTAATTTCAGACAATTATGCTTGATCTACTAATTCAGAAATTTAAAATATTAAAAATTTACTTTAATGTCTCAAATTACCAGTGCAAGACAAAGAATAAAGCCTGAGCTGATGTGTATTTTGAGGTTCTTTCCAAATTTTCTAATATCCTAAGTAGTGTAGAGCAAGCAAGGGTGAAATGGAAAAATAATTAAAAAGTGAAAATAAACATTTGGTCAAAATAATTAGGCATACACAAACAGTTCTGGAAATGCTTTCTGTTGTGCCAATGTGACTAAATGCATATAGTAGAGGCCAACTTTACTAAAACCCTTAATCTAGGTCTCTTCTAAAACCCTTAATCTAGTACTCTGTATGTTTTGAGACATTTCAATTTATCAATACTAACCAGCTCCTGGATATTTTCACTTGAATAACCTGCAGTGTCCTCACATTGAAAATGGACAATATTGAGCTTTAAGTCTTTTAATTCTGAGCACAATTTCCTTATAATATATACTGTTGATTCTTCATATTTCTACCATCCTCATGAACATTTTCACAGGTATCATCTTCTGTAGGTCTTACTACAAATTAAACAATAATTGCACATCAATCATTGAGATGGAGAAACCATAGTTGAGAAAGGTTTATTTATTCATTCTATCACTACTTGCTGGATAAATGTTGGGTAATGCAAAGTACCAAGTGCTAGGCATCCATCAATGAGTAAAACCATATGTGGTATTTGGTCCCATTCGAATCCATTCTAGTAGAAAAGACAGTCATTAACCAAATAAATACTTTTACTGATGTTAAAATTCCATCTATAAAATTCACTCAAATGGAGAACTGTTTGAGTTCCTTTATTACAGGTTCTCACTGAAATCACAGGTCAGGACAAGTTTGACTGAGGAGGTAATATCTGAGTTAAATAAGAAGAATGACCAAGATTACCTAAGCAGTGAAAGAAGGAAAAAACACACCAAGTAAAGCGTATAGCACATTTAAATGCAGAAAAGAGCACAGAAATAAAGATAATTGAAAAACATTTGTTACATTGTGATGTTCCTAAGACAATGCTATTTCAAAGAAAGGAGTATAAAGGGGCCTAAATGGAAGTAAAGTTTCATAATTCACTCAAAGTGCTAAATTTTGATACTAAGAGATGAAGTAACATCAGAGTATATATATACTAATATCAAGGTAGACCAGTAGAAAAGTTATATAAATTGACATAGTCAAAAATACTACAAATAAATCAAGAGGAAATCTTAAAAACTGCTCAAGTAATTCACAGGAAGGCTAGTATAGACAAATAGAAAAAAGATAATTAAAAAAATAAATAATTGAATGGCAGATTTAAGCACTAACATATCAGTAATTGTGAGAAAATGAAGCAGTCTAAATGTACCAAATAAAAAAGATATTGGCAAAGTAAATTAAAAGACAACAAAAGTATTGGTAGTTTGACCCAATGGTTTATAAGAAACACAATTCAAATACAATAATGCAGGTAGAATAAAAGTGAAAGGATACACAGAATATATCATGCAAACTGAATCAAAGAAAGAAGGAGCAGTTTATTAATATTAGATAAAGTAAAGTTCAAAGCAATGGAAATTGCTAACAACATTAAATACTTGAAAGTCGCTAAGAGAGTAGATCTTAAATGTTCTCATCACAAGGAAGACATGGTCATTATGTGACAGGATGGAGGTGCTAGCCAGTGTTATGGTGGCAATCATTTTGCAACATATAAATCAATATATTTCAATATAAAAATGAAGACATTTTACACCATAAACTTACACATTACATGTCAATTATATCACAGCAAACTGGAAAAATACAGGATCTGTATTTTACACCCCTTTTTTGTTACAAAATCTTTTATTAAAAATCATAAGCATGCAATCCTGTAATGTAAGAATATCACACTCAATATCACATTTTAGGTGAAATGTTCCAAACAAAACTAAATTATTACACCCATATTATTACCCTACCCACCATACTCAAGCAGGCATCACTTTGGCTGGACCGTGTATACAAATAACCCTTAGAAAGAGAAAAATTGTCAAAATAATAATCTAAATTCAAACATCAAGAAATTGGAAAAACAGCACAATGTGTCCAAAGGAAGCATAAAAAGAAAATTATGAAAATAAACCAGAAACTGATGAAAACATAAAAGAAAACAAGGGGAAACTGATAGAAGTAAAATGTGGTTTTTCTAAATATAATTTTTTTAAAAGATTTTATTTATTTATCTTTAGAGGGGAAGGGAAGGAGAGAGGGAGAGAAATATCAATGTATGGTTGCCTTTCATGCATCCCCTGCTGGGAACTGGCCTGCAACCCAGGTATGTGCCCTGACCGGGAATAGAACCATGGTTGTTTGGTTCTAAAAGTAATTTTTTAAAAAATTACAAAACTCTAATAACAAGAATAAAATGAGAGAAGACACAAATAACCAATGTAAAAAATAAAAGAGGGGTTGTCTGTACAGTTGCTGTAGCCATTAAGTAGATAATAAGAAAATACTAGAACATTTTTAACACATAAATTTAACAATTAGAGAAATGAAACAATTCCTAGAAAACAACACACTACCACAAATTAATAAAGATGACAAAGGTGATTGCATAGTTCTCTAACCATCAGAAAAACTTGACTTTAGCTCTGGCTGGTATGGTTCAATGTATTGAACATGGGCATGTGAACCAAAGGGTTGCTGCTTTGATTTCCACTTGGGGCACATGCCTGGGTTTCAGGCCAGGTCCCTAGTGTGGGGCTTGCAAGAGGCAACCACGCATTGATGTCTCTCTCCCTCTCTCTCTCCCTCCCTTCCCCTCTCTCTGAAAATAAATTTTAAAAAATCTGTTTAAAAAACTTTAG